>JAVQIZ010056737.1:0-17226 GCA_036023535.2 Galaxias brevipinnis
GATTGGTTAAACACCAATAAGTTGATTAAAAGACTAGATGTAAACTTCTACTAGTGCATCAGTAAAGATGAATGGGCCACACAAATGGCAAGTCAAATCATACACAAGGTTTAATTCTGTCAATACACACCAATTGTGCTAGATGGTTCGCCCATTGATTTTACTAATGCTGCTAAAAAAGTTGATTTGAAATGGCTCTTATATGCTCGGCTTACACATTGAACATGAATGTGTGATTGTGTGTGTTTGTATGCGAGTTTGTGTGAATTATATCATCTTCAGTTCAATTCTCGATTATACTACAGTAAATGCTTGTTCAATGCCGTTTTGCTATGGCATTATTCTTATATTTTTCTCAATGCAATCTTGCAGAAGGAAAATATCCAATAGGTGCTTCTGCTCAGTCTTTCATTAGCCTATCTAAAGCCCTCAACAATAACACAGGGTATAATCTGCTGCCAATAACCCTAGGTGCTCTTTGTTAAATGGCCCCCAGTGGACCAGGTTGAAAATAATACTCAGTATAGAGGCTGGGGATGGGCAGGAGAGGCTGGCGGTGATAGGTCAACAGTGGTTTTGGAGTTAGAACTCACCAGAGACCGGCCGTTGAGTGGCCGACTCTAATACTATTAGTTACATCGCGGCTGCTGCTGCTTGGGAGAGCCGTCATTTCCTTAATTAACAGCCTAGCACA
The DNA here is from genome assembly GCA_036023535.2 of Galaxias brevipinnis. Classification (NCBI taxonomy): domain Eukaryota; kingdom Metazoa; phylum Chordata; class Actinopteri; order Galaxiiformes; family Galaxiidae; genus Galaxias; species Galaxias brevipinnis. The sequence goes on from JAVQIZ010056737.1 coordinate 695, forward strand.
GGGCAGGAAGGGGCAGAGACCGGGACCGTCTCTGAGGGCTTGGACATTAACGTCTGATTTCTGCAGAGGCAGGGGGCTTGACCTCACTTCCAGATGTGATCCGTCTCATTAATTATTCCACCAATAAAGTGGTATTACAGAGTGAAGAAATTACGAACAGTGTGAAGTAAAGCACAGGAGCACTGGGTAGCAGGGAATGGATTTTCCTCCCCACTAGGCTCTTCAGCCATTTCTGAGGTGATTATGTAATATGAAGCCGCGCTCTATAAGACAAAGAAATATGGAAGTGCACATTAAATTGGGAAGGGTTTCTGGATTTTATACAGAAATTGTAGAAGAAATGACCATTTTAGATAACATATGCTACTATTGATATGTACCAATGAATTAAACAAATTCGAAACAAAGAAAAGATAGTGTTATTACCTAAGTTCTGTAGAATTAATACATGACACACTGGCATTGGGCTTACATTGAGACGAGAGTCTCTCCATACTTATGTTCTCACTCTGGGCACCAGGTCTCTCTCTCTCTCAACAGGCTCTGGGAGATGGCAGAGTGCACTGGTTACACTCTTCCCTCTGAATATTTCTACAGTGGAGAGGAGAGGAGAAGGGCCCCCAACAACAGCAGCACAAGAGGGACAGGACGAGCTAAATTGGTGAGAAGAGGGAATACTCATTTCAAAGGTCAAGAAGAAGAAATGGTGTGATGAAGTGAGAGAAAATATGAGTGGTGTCGAGGAGGGAGAGGAGAGCGGAAGGGGCATTTTTGTATGTGCGCAGCTCCTATCTGGAGAAACTTTGCACGTGGACACATAGGCTGCGGCTATTTTTCATCTGTCCCCTAGCAATGTCAACTTGATGACCTCAGGGCTGAAAGAGACAAATAACAATCCAAATTAATCCTCATCCTTTTTATGGCTTTTATCACGAAGGCTGGGATGGTCCGATCAAGACTTGCCTAAGAGAGCTTTAAGCCTTTTAGGAGGCACCTCTCTCACTATTGATGCCTGCCTCCTCCTAAATGTCCTTAATGATATTTCTGGTAAATAGGATTCCATCTAATGTCCTTTCCCCTTTATCCTGCAGGAGACCCCCCCCCCCCCACACACACACACTCTCTCTAACTCGGCATTCAGCCTCACTCAAAATGTTAAATACTAAATATCTACAACTACGATTAAAAAAAAAAATAATTAAATTACAAAAACATTATTTCTACCTGATATTAGTAAATTTTGCAAACAGTATGACCCTCACTACTTTGAATTGAAAATATTACTTAACTTGGACTTCAGTCCACCCAGTCCAAAGAGGGTCTTTCACCCAACATTGCATCTGGTCAAGCGAGAACAAGTGCTGAACAATTAGAGACAGCCAGTGGCGTCCGAGGGTGGGGACAGGCCCGGTGCCATGTGGGGGGCTAGACACCCACATGTCACGCTTGACACATCAGCCTGGGCCCCCCGGGCCATCCAACACTAATGTCGCCTCTCTGGCCCACTTTTTACCCCCTTGCCCCTTACAGCCTCTGGCTCCCCCTTTCCACATCACCCTCTGTCAGAAAGGTAAAATAACAATGGGAACACACAAGCACTGTCAAGAGGGTTCGGGCCACTATCGGAGAAGAGGACTCCAGACTGTAACTTCTCGTTACAAAAAACTCGCTACTCCGTTCCTAGGGCTTCAAGTTTTAAAAATTATGTCTCACCTCACTGCAGCCAGTTAAAGAATGAAGAGTTGAAAACCATGATACAAAGTTGTTTGCTAGACTCTATAGGTATGAAAACAACAAAGCAAACAGGAGGTAGAAAAGACTCTTCACGCTCTCCACTGAAATTTTCTTACACGCTATTCTGTGGCTCCGACACACAGCGGAGGGAAGGACACCAGAATACACTATTGCTTTGAAGCCTATAACTCCATTCCCAAGAAAAGGAGCATCACACTGTTATTCCACATCCTCAGATATGAAGGGAAAAAACATAATAACTTCTCAATAGCCTGGATCTCGACTGCCCTATACCACCCCAGCCCCCGCATCTCCCAACACACACTCCCTTTTCTCTCCCCTCAATCTTTGGTTTCAAAGGAAGCGAATCAGCCAGAAGGACAGAAGGTTATGCATTAGTACTGGTCATTGCTCAAAGAGTGAGAGTTATAAATAATAAAGGCTTGTGAAGGACACAGGGTGTGTGGAATACATCTCTGGATCATGCCACAGAAGTCAAAGACAAGATTGTAATTTCTATTCAGAAAATGTGACCCTTGCAGCTTCAATTACTGTACATCTCAACAACAGCCACAACCACGTCGATGCCAATAATTGTGATGCTTCTTTTTAAGATCAACATTAAGGGTTTGTTGTTATTACATATGGGTCCCAAACAATGCAATATGCAGCCCATTTCTTTGAAAAATAATGCTTTAGCTGAGGAGAAAACAGCAAGGATGATTGAATACAAAAATAAATGAATATTTTTCTATGTACACAAAATGTCCTCTGCTTTGCAATATTGTATTACAGCTGGGGTGGGGGGCATTTTGTCACTCACTTGGAAGTGCTCAGCGTCACTGGGCGTGAGTTCTGCATCACTGGCTTTTATGTAAAAATGGATGACCTTCCCTGCATGTCCATCTCTAAAACAAGAAGTCCAGCCTGCTCTCTTCCTTTCTCCCTCTCCTCAATGCCATCGAGGCAGATATTGTATGACCATACCCAGGGGCACTCCAGGCGCATTAGGGCACGTATTACACCTGCTTTATAGGCACGCATTAAGCCTGTTTTCTAGTTTGCGCAGACAAGCTGAAACCCCCATAATGAGATCCACATCCTGGGGAGAGGCTGGTGGTCCCTCTGCCTCCTTTATTCTATCTTATTTACTGATCCGGCCCCATTCAGAGCTGTGTTTGTTCCACTTTATTACTTAACCTCAGTGCACAACATTACAAGCCTCTTTGCATTAGCAAGTAGCAGTCTTTCCTACACATCCCGCTCACTAAGCTGATTACACAAAAATAAGAAGATGGAGCTGCCTCCAGCAGCGCGTGTGTCTGTGCGTGAGTGACTGGGGAACGTGGATGGGGTGGCCATAAAAAAAACTTGAGAAAGTGAAAAAATAACCTGATTTGTTTTTGTTAAAAGCTTGTAAGGTTAACACGGTTAGTATAGGGTTTAAAACATTTGATTTAATGTTGAGTGGGTGGAATACAGAAGCCAACATATTTGCTATGCACACTGTGTATGCCAACTTTGGACACATTTGAGTGTTAGGCATACCTTTTGTTAATAATGATATATATATAGTCACAGATTTTCACAAGCATTCACAGTATATGAAAATTGCCCTGAGAGTAACTTGCCATGAACAAATATAAGCAGTAACTATACTGTAAGTATTAAAGTCGCTATGGCCTTCAATCTAGACTGGACTTGTTCTCAATGACCTCCAATACCATAAATCGATAAAAGATTCATTTTCCTTCTCTTTTTTGGGGGGTCTGTAGGTGACCTTCGTGAAAATGTTCCACCATTTTGGCAGAATCAGTATAAGTGCAGGCCATTTCATGTAGACAGTAAGTGTATGAAATGAGTGCTCCTGTCGTTCTAGCCAGGCTCTCTTTGACAGCATGATGATAGAAGCGTCACATCCTTGGTAGAGTAAATGCAAACTGACAAGAGATGAGCCATTGGTTGCTGAATATAATGCCGAATTGTGCTCCGAGTGTCTTATTATCTTGTCTGTTGATGTTTGAAATGGGGGAGATTTGCTTGAAAAGAGTAGACAGAAACTGTACACATACAGCGCCATCTTGTCCTCTAAAAAAAAGTGCTTGCCCCTCTAAACACAGCTTTCCCATCTAATGTCTACTTTTCCTTGGAATAAATATAAGTCGTCAGAATGTTTGTGGTGCCTTATAGGCTCTGATAGCCGGAGTGGAAGACTATTTGTGCAAGCAAGCTTTTAAGAGGACAGAAAGCCTTTCATCGTCGCAGAGGGCACGAGGTGGGGGTAGAAGCAAGGTAAGGGAAACAAACACTGGCCCCACTGCCATTGTCTACCAGTAGCTTCTCACATTCATACTGTGGGCAGTAGGGCAGTGTCAAACAATTGCGACACTGAAAATAGGTTGACAGCCAGTCTCATCAAAACCAAATCACATTCCCCCCCCCCACCCCCCACACACACAAACACACAAACACACAAAGAATATTAAGATCATGAAAGTCGCAACTTGTAAGAAGACAAAAGCAGTCCAGCAATCAAATTCTCTTCGCCGAATTTCGTTCAAATGTATTTAAACTAAAAAAGCTTGGTCAGTAATTGTTATTTAAAGTTTTCCACTTGTCCTGGACAGAATTACCGTAATCAATGCAAAGTAATCTTAAAAAAAGTGCCTTAACTAACTGGTTTCATACAAAGTTACAATAACATGCTCTATTTGTGGGCTTGGAATTTCAGAAACATACTGTTGCTATTCAACATCTCATTCAAGTACTGTGTTATCATCTATGTAGACCTGACAAACATCAATTACCAATTACACCCTGTACAATTGTTACATTTACTCTTTATTGATGTTTAAATGCTGCATAAAGCCCTGTTCTGCGTCACAGACTCCAAGGACAGGTTTTTGTTGATGTCTTCTTGTTGTTGTAGTTATGGCCTGAATTGACAGACATTTCAAGGAATAAATGAGGTTTCACTTTAATCAGTGGGCTACTGCAACTATCAATGTTTGACTGGAGCATGTAACTTAGAGGTTAGACCCAGACACACTGTCTAACAGTATATTTTACCAAGCTATGAAACTGGCCTAAATTCCCAAAAACACTTATGGTGTTCTTTTGAGTATTTAATTGGTTCTTAATACTAGATACTGCACTTTACTGAATGACGCCGTCACACCTCTCACCTCTACAACAATCAAATAACAAATATATACTGCACATTTATGAATTCACATAGCATGCATCCCTTAATGTTTGCTATAACATTGTTATATATTTAGCAATACACTTAAAGCTGTATGAATGTGGCTGTAAAAAATCAATTGAAAGTCTTAAATTGATTTAGAAACAATATGCTTACAAAAGAAATAATATATCTTTTGTAAATCCCAATAATTAGAACTAGTTGTACACTGCCAATTTTAAGTCTTCTCATCTATTTTTTTAGCTTGCAAGAGGTGAAATATGTTTTTTTTTTACCTCTCCTTTACCTCTATCTTTCTGTCTACCTGCAGTGCGAGACAACGTGATGCCCCATCTCTGGTCTGTCTCAGTGCTCTGTCAGGTTATATAGACTGTGGTTCCGAAGGCTAGAGTGACTACTGTCGACCTGCCCAGGGCACAGCCCAAGGCAAAGCCCAAGGCCATAGTGATGCTATCCCCTAAGTGACACAAAGACACAAGAGAAGCTCTGGCCATCCACATTAAACGGCACATACTCAACCAAAATCATAAGGAGTAGTACAGAAAATAGGGGGACAATAAAAGCAAAATAGCTACAGACCTATTTAAGTGTAAATAATGTAAAGTCTAATCGTGTGTAAGAGAGATAGAAATAAATTTGATGCATAAAAAGAAAATTAATGCCATAAGTAACCTTATTTATTACCTTATGCGACAACTACAACACACAAACAGGCATGAACACACTCCTTATTAGTGTGTGCAAACGTATGTTATGGTTAAATTAAGAAAATATTTCTAGTAAGGTGTATAATAAAAACTTTAGTACATCTTTTGTCGTGGTAGTTTATGGTAACTACTATAACTACAGTTGGCAAAAGTTCCAAAAAGAAATAATGAGCAGCCTATCAGAAACATTTTTATTAGGATATCACAAGTTTGCAGCTTATACTGTATGCACTACTTAGTTTACCTTGCTAATGTTGCAGTTTGGAAGAAGACATGTTAGAAGTCTTAATTATGTTTGTTAATGCATGCACAGAAAATATTCAGATAAGTTGCAAAATATTTTCATTCATTATATGAAGATTTTTTGCCTTTAATGTAAGAAAAATGCAGCTACTCTTTGTAGCTGCTCTTTCACAACAGTAGGAAAATAATTTTAAACATATATTGTAAATAATATTTTTCTGGGAAATATAATGGACTTCTGCAAATTGTTTAGCAACAAACACATTTAAAAAATGTATATGCTCATAAAATGTAACAAATTCACAAATTTATTTTAGACAAAAGTCTAAATATCTAAGTGGCCTGCAATTTCTAAAACGTCATCAGTAATAGTAAAGAGGGAAACGAGGGACGTAAAATTAAATTTGAAAGTCAGCCTTGTTTTATAGTATTTAAATAATTAAGTAAAAACAATTGTTAAAATCATAATTCTTATCTTATGATAATTATTACTGCATGATTACATTTTACTAATTATTTGTCATGTTTCCTAATTACAGGTAACAATGGGGCATAATTTAATCACGTACTATGTATTTGAAAACAAATCTTAATTAGCCATCTTTACATAGGCAATTAATGATAAATGCATGGTCTTAAAAATAACCCCATGTGGTGTCCAGATTTTGCTACTTTTGTCACAATGATCAGTATAAATTGTAAAGTAAAAACATAAAGGTTAATTATATATCCTTGCATTATAGATTTAAATTGGATTGACCAAATAATTATCAACAACCTGTACTACATAATCTCAACTAATAAAAAATAGGATCAACCACAAGGCACTTTCACAACACGGGCACAGGAAAAATCCAGGAACACATTTAAATTAGAATTCAGAATTCCATAACCTTATGATTGAAATTGATTTAATCCATAAATTGTTACAGCGAGCCAAATGCCACAAACGCAGAATATATATATAATTAGACATCATACCTTTATTTTCTTCCCGTTTCTTTATTTAACAAAACATCATACAAGTTATTCGTGAAAAATCGTACTTTTTCATTATGCCAGCTATCTGCTAATACAAAGGCATTCCACTGGATCTCTTGCTCAACTAAGTTAGGTGTGTGACAGTGCTGACACACCTGCCCCAACACCTGCCACGAGAGACCCTCTCCTTACACCATGCAGGAAACTGAACCCAGCTACACCACATAGCCATGGTCAACTTTGGGGGCAAGAGAGAGGGGACAGTAACTGAGGTGTGTCTCAAGACTCACCATATAGCTTGTTGGGGGTGTCTTCTCGGTCCGTGGCTTCGGACAGGAGCAGGGAGTCGTCATTGAGATCGCTGTCTGGGGTGGCCACTTTGTCGTCCGCCCGGAGTTCTGTCGCGCTCATCTCGCTGCGCAGGGAGCGCAACGGCTTGCTCAGCTGCCCCGTAATCATCGGATCTTGGAAGTAGCTGAGACCCCAAGTGAGAGAAACAAAGAAATATCGCCTGGTTAGCAAATGTGCCTCACTTGCTTACTGTCTCTGATTCCTACTCTCTGTGTAACCCCTTTCATTCACTCTCCCTGTATCGCTGTTTCTCCAATGTATCGTTCACTCATCACTCTCCCTCTCTCCCACCCGCTTTCTCACTCCAGCTCTCTTATCTGAGCGTGGTGCTGCTCCCGTTGATATCGTTGGCTGCTGCCGGGTGAGGAGCTGATGTCGCATGGCTATGTCATTATACCTTGCAGCCCTCAAGGTGATACATAGATCTCCAATAGCTCATTTATACATGATGTGTGTCATACCAGTATACACACAAAACGACTACAAGCAGCAGCGCAGCTGTCATTAAACGTAAACATTTATTTTTCCAATACAATCAGTGTTGCACACATAAACACATATCTTTTCTTAGAACATTTATAATATATTCTTGTTTATATGATCTTGCTTTGAAGGCCTGTTTCAATTAAAGCCTAAATTGTGACACACCTGAACTGCTTTTCTTATTACCCTTATCTCTCTTCCTTTAGCACTCAAAAAACATAGCAGGTTGCAAAGCAGGTTAATGACTGCAAATTCAGCTTTTCAGAAGTTATTTTCCGTGATGCAAGGCTAGGGTACTATGGTTTCATGAATGTATGTAAAATATTGATTCACATAACAATTAAAAAGAAAGTCTTCTTACCCAAATTAAGCTCCCAAAAAGTCAGAATAAAAAGTGTGTCTTCTTTCCAGTGTCCAAAATTGGAGACACCTTATAGCATGCCCACTAGAGCAGAGCAGGTATAACAGCTAGTACATGCTTGCAAAAAGAAGCAGAAACAGTGCCCTCGACCTTAATGTATCTGAGTCGTCACCGCAGGTTCAAGTCTGAGGTTGCCTCCCAAGAAAAGCACTGGAGATGTCACCCCCCCTTTCTCTCTCGCTCTCTCTTTCGTGCCTCTTCTCCCTTGCGTCTTCTTCACTGGTTAGCTTCTCAGACAGTGTACCCCCTCCCTCTGGCTTTAAGACACACACAAAGAGCAGCAAGAGTACATGAAGGTAAAACTGTGCCCCCCACGCTGCCTTATTTATGGACAAGAAAAAGCCTAAATGGGTCTGAGGGGAGGACAGGTGACCAGCATGTATAGGGACAGAGAGAGAGAGGGGGTGTGCCTTGTCCTTGCCTTCGCCCATCACTCGCCCCCACCCCTGCCAGGGTGGTCGATGTGTTCCTGCCCAGAGGGGCCTTTTTAATGTGCTCATCAGGGGAATTGGAGGTCATTGATATGACACATGATAATCTATGAAAATGTTAATCAATAAAAATAGTTTAAGCTGTCATCGAAAGCGGGCCGACTGGTCAATACTCATATCCCTGGTAACAATGTCACTTGTTATCAGAGCTTCATTTGTAGAGCACTTAAATATGGGACTCTGCGCATCAATGCATCTCTCTGCCTGGTGAGGTAAACACATTTTCCCCTCTGTCTGAGCCTGGCCTCCCTCTACATGCGTTTAGAACCATCCTCACCCCCCCAACTCCTTTCCTTTGAGTTGGCTTGATAGGTCCACTGGAGGGCAAAATTAATACCTAATTGAATCTTGCAGTCATCAAAATAATCAATAGTTTTGTATTATTTATTCTTCACAGTCTGTTGACTGTTTGAAAGCTCAGAGGGACAGCAGAAAGCATGGGCACCTCCGACCATTTCAGAATGTAATTTTCACAGGGGCCTGAGAGTTTGCAAGAAAAAAATTAGGGTAGCGGCTTTTGTTGGGAGGTGGGAAAAATAAAAGAAGAAATGGGAATCTTTGCTCCAACAGCTATGATGAAAAATAGAATAAATAACAAGCCACTGACACTTTAGAGAAGGGCAGGGCCCTCTCTGTCCATCTTTTCACCTCCTTCCTTTTCCCCTTTTCTCCTTATTTCATCATATCAGGAGTGTGGCAGCATCTCTCTAATGCTGGCATTTCTCTTCCTGACAGACTCCAAACAAGTGCAGGGAATGAGATCAGAGCTATAATCTTCCACTGGCCTCTGAGGTTGGAAGAGAGGAGAGCAATAGCAATACGTCTTGTGCACCTCCCACCTAAACGGTTAATTACATTTGTTCAAACATACTTATTTCAAACATGATCAATGCTATTTATTTAGATTGGATGGGACCATTGTAGTGTCTGTCTAGGTGTTTGTACATGCGCACATTCATGTGGCATTGTAGCAAAAAGAGGGTGTGCGTTTATGAGATTTGGGGAGAGGAGAGTCTTGGGAGGGGGAGAGTCTCATTCTTTTTTCTGCTCCTTCCCCCTTTCACTTTTCTCCATTTCCTCTGCCCTGTCAATTAACATAATATCAGTAGTATCCTAGGTTTTCCTGAGTTTCTATGATTTCAGAGCAGGTTTGTCTATTTTTGTCGTTCAGTTACAACATATTATTTTAAGTCTGTGGCGAAAATGCTGGAGAAAATAAAGGTTATATGTCGATATTTTTTTTCACTTTATCAAGGGCCAAAGGATAAGGGGGCACAAGACATGAAATATGATGAATTGCTATGGGTGTCCCTCTCTTCATCCACTAAAACCAAAATGCTTCCCCATGGGCAGGTATTGGGTCAGCAGAGGCTGAGGACTATCAAAGCAGTGCATTAAAAAGAGCTCTTTGAAGCTTGTAAACCAGCAGGCCAGGCTGCAGGTCCACAACTAAATAAAACATCCTGATTGGTCAGCTTGTGTGTGTTTTTTTTGGAATATCGATTCACAGAGCTGACATTCTGGAGCATCAAAGCTTTCCTTGTGCTAATCTGACTCCTCCTAAGAGGGCAGGACCCGTTTTTATTTTTTGGCCAGAAAAAAATATATTGGCTAAGAGTTGACTCATAAAGTTGTCTAAAATTTGAATGGTTACCATCACAGGGTCTAATTCAGTAAGAAATATTCAGTAAGAAATCTAACATTTTGTAACACTCAAATAATTTGAGGCTACTTTGGTCAATATGTTGACCTTGTCACAGCACTCAAAATACAGAAGAGTGACCTGTTCCCAGAGAAAAACACACAAAGCACTCTCAAACACACACATGCACCCTTTAATGCAAAGTGTGAAAATCTGATTTCCCAAAGAGGACGGGCCATTTTTTATGAGAGAAGAAACTGTGATCAATAAATCATTGCTAAGTAGATTGCAAAGAAAGAAGAAATCCACGGTAGTCTTAGAGCATTAGGATTCTCCTGAGAATGGATGTGAGAAGATAGGGGTGGAGCTTAATCTCAACATAAGCAGACAAATCAAAATGCCTTTATCACTCATCTGGATAAAAGCAACAAATGTCCAAACTTTGTAACAGTTAAATGTTTTATCTTGTGGTTTGTCTGACGGTTTCCTCCGGCGTGTGAAAATCTAAAACACATTACAAGACAGTCTGCCACTTACACTACTCTTCTACTGCACCATGATGGGTGCATTGAGAAATTTAACGGCTGGATCAGTGCGGTGTAATAAAGGGAAGTGCATAATTTGGAGCCTATCACAGGGCGAGAGGAGGGGTACACCCTGGACAGGTCGCCAGTCTATCACAGGGCCAGGACAAGACCAAGGAACAGTCATATTAGCCAAATGACATCCGCAGGTGGCAGCTGGCATTAATTAATTATGTAGGCCTGGATGAATTTATTCGCAGTCTAAATGTGATAGAGTTTACGAATGTGGCGGCCTGGTTACGTGAATTTACAAGTCAAAAACTGTGGCAGGACCGAACGATATTATTAGGCTACAAGGGACATTGGCTTTTAACTTTACATGAAGAAGACAATAGGTTTCCAGCGTACGTAGGCCTATGCGTGTCGGTGGCGGGATAAAATGTATAGCCTTATTAAGTCAATTAATTAATCAATCAAATAGCATTACCATGTTTCAGGTTATGATCTAACCGTGTGGTCCTCCTCTCCAGCAAAGTGGGTACTGTGCTTGGATTAGCGTCCCCTCATCCAAAAATATTTGTTTTCTAATATTTCGCAGAATGCCTACACTTCCCACAATCCTTCTGATTTAGTCCTGTCATGTGATTATCCTCTCATGACAGGGAGGGAAGCACAGTTTTGTCACGAAGAAATGTTTCTTGGATAAGCTGCTCTGTTATATCATTTCGTAATTTCGATGTGTGTTTCTAAACATGCGTCTAATTTATACAAAATAACGCGTACATATTTAGCAGTTTTAGTTTTTCTCCTTAACAGTTGAACATCATGGCGGAAGTAGGGGTAAGCTAACTTACTTTAGCTATTATGCTAACGAAAATAGATCTGCCTGAGGGTACCTGGCTAGCTCTATCTCCTGTCATCAGCTTGCTAAAATAAAATCATTGCTAATGCATTGCATTTACCGATGTGATTCTAATATTTTGTTGCAGGCCTTGCATGTAATTAGACATTGACATATATAGTGTTTATTTGTACTAATTTCTACAGCTAATGCAATGTCACTCACTTAACTTCTATCAAGCTTAAACAACATACGTCCACACATTTTAGGACATTGTAACTAGAAGTAAATACATTTAAAATGTAAGATCTTTTGAATTAATTACTTGTATCCTTTTAAAAATATATCTGTCCAAAATTAGGAGAGGAAACCAAGTGAAGAATTCAGTGACGATTCTGAGGTAAGAAAACATCTATGAAATAATGTATAACATTCCAAAGTATCTAAATGTTTTAATGCACTTAAATGTGGATATTACAATTCCACCATATGTGATAATCTGTATGAAAAAAAAATTGGGATTGTATGTCTGGTAGATTATTTACAATATTTTATTTCAGTGTTGGTTTAAAGGAATTTCAGCATCCTATCAATAAATTAACAATACTGACAAAAAAAGTCAAAACTGTCAAGTCAAAACTGTGTGTGTGTGTGACTTAGAGTTGGCATTATACATTCAACAAACAACATGCCTCTACTGACAGTGTTCCCCAGTAAACTTTATTGAATATGTCAAGTACTCATGTCAAGTACTCATTGCAGTCGGGATCCATCTGTTTTATGTATACAATGTAGTATGGTATGTCTGTTTGAGGATCTCATGGGTAAAGTAAAATATATTGCTATGTTTGTGGAAAGGAAGGTCTGCTTGAAATAGTGAACACAGTTGAAATGTCAGAAAAGTCTTTGTTTAACACTTAACACTAAGCGTCTACATGGAAAGGTATATTGTACCATCTACCTATCTTTTGTTCACACATAGAATCCTCTACTTAATCATGCCCACAAAAGACTCACAGGCAAACACCTGATTGTATATCCACTGTTTGTTTCTGTCAGATGTAGGTGCTTACCTAGAATACTTACTACGTTACTGCAATGTAGGAATAGTCTTTCACTGAGTGCTGGCTGCGTTGCCTTCAGCCACACTGGCATAAATGTTATGCAGAAAGACACTGCTGGACACTCTGTCAGAGAGGACTAGGCACAGATAGAGTGTAAGTGGGCTAGCACTCGCAGTAGACTAATATACAGTAGCCTATAAATGCTTCCATCCAATATATTGTTTATATTGTAATTTAAAATCTTGAATTTGCCACAAAGTATTATGCTGCCACCAATAATTTTACTACACATTACAATTACCACTTTCAGTTACTGTGCTGACAAATTAGTATGTTTTTGCCTTCTATTTTCATTCAGTAAATTTAATTAAGTAAAGACAGTTTGGAAAAATATATGTTGAAGTGAGAAGTTGAAAAGTTTTCCAAACCTTACTTTCTTTATGGTTTATTTGTTTTTGTTTGTTTGATGTAGTTTTTGAAAACCATGACAAATGCCCTCACATCAAAATGCTCACAACCAGAATAAACAGGAAATAGACATGGCTGTGTTGAGTGGGCAAAGATTGTTTTTGAAAACACGATTCTCTCCACACTACTGCCCCCCCACCTCCAGCCCAGTAGCACATAATGGCAGGCAATGATTTGTGTTCATGCACCCTCTAGGAGGCCCCTGTCTGTACCGCATTGGTTATAAACTGCATCACAATAACTATTAGGACTGTGTGACCACAAATGTATGCACAAGTATATGTAAACAATGAAAACAGTTTGTTTTAAGGGGGCTTTAAGTTTGCTTCTCACTTTTTTTTTTCCTGAAAGTCCAAGTTTGTCTTTAACGAGAGCTGTGGTTGTTTATACAGGGTTGGGAATATGCTCTTTTTTAATGTCAGTTAGTGTACAATGCACCTTCTCATTTTGCCCCAGGAAGAAGACAGTGAGGAGGAGCCCAAACTGAAGTACGAGCGTCTGGCCAATGGAGTGACCGAGATTCTCCAGAAGGATGCGGCCAGCTGTATGACTGTTCATGACAAGGTAGGGGTCACAATCCACTAGGGCATTCAGCTTCAAACACACACTGGATTTCACATTTCATTGTTTATGTACATGTTTGAGGTAGCCCATTCAAAATCAGTTTGTATCTCCTCAGTTGAATCTGGATAGGCAGGCCATTGCCGTCTCACCTTACTCTCATCCCTCTCTGGGAGGAACACATAACGTAACCACCGAGCATTGTCCTTTCATCTTTTTATTCCCAGTTTTCCATCGTTTTCACTCCTCTCTTCTTATTTTTTTTTTGAGTGTTGATATTTTACAGCGGACCACTCTGAGCTGGCTGGTTAATCGTCATGACATCGAGTGCACTCATGCACGCCTGAACAGAAGACGAGTCATACCTAGTTATGTCTCTTCACCTGATGTTTTATTAAGCACTATTGATTTTCACCTATTTATTTTTACTTTTTTCCCCAGCTTTTTGTCGTGTCTCTTTTGTCTTAAATAAAGCAAACATGCTACATTGAGAGACATTGGTTGGCTGAAAATCTAATGCAATTCCCTTTTTTTCCTTGTGTTTATGTGCGTGGGTACCTTCTCCCAGCTACCTGTATGGTCACACAAGCCCCCACCCTGCCAAGCTCCCGGCACCTTAGAGCAACCAACACCCCATATTGCCCGATGTGGCCTCATATTTTAAGTGCCTGAATCGGAATTTCATTTGAACAATTCCATTCTGATAAATCCCTTTAAAAGTCGCTCCGCCTCGCAAGGTTGACCCTTTTATTTATTTATTTTTGGTTATTTTATTTGAGGAGATTGCAGGGGCTCTGTCTGACATGCTCAGCTGTGCCTGTAAATATAAGCATTTCATTATAGACTGCACTGAAGCATGGTGGGCTCACCGCACACGCACATGCAGGCCAGGGAGGGAGGGGGATTAGGGGGAGGGGCTGGGGTGAGCGGGGGCTGAAGCTGGGGTTGGCTGGAAGAACACACACTTAATCTAATGCCAAAAAAGCCCCCAGATTCTATAATTTCTTGTCCCAGTAGACTCACTTGCACACTCTCTGTTTCACACACACACACTACCAACTTCTATACGAAGAAAATATACACACACACATACACACATTCATAGACATCTGCTGAAGCACAAAACAAGGGAACCAGTTGCTTCTCAGTGGAAATAATGACTTTATGGTGGGCAGGGTAGGTGGCGGGGTTGCGTGTATTGTGAAAAGCCAGATGTACAGTGCATTTATTATGTTTAAGCATTTAATTTGAGGGGAAAAAAAACCATTTCACACTGTCTGCTTTAATAAATAGGGTTTTCCTACCCCCTTGTAATTTCACAGTTTTTGCCTCAAAGCTCACCAAATCTGCACTCTACCCACCTCTCACCAGCAACGCCAGACAGTGCATTTTTAATCTCCATGCCACGGCTTTCATCAGTGTAAAATTTGTCTAAATCTTGAATTTTTTCTAGGTGTCTTCTGGATTAATATATCATGTTCATTACATTTCAGTTCCTTGCACTGGGCACTCACTTTGGGAAGGTTTTCCTTCTGGACATCCAAGGAAATGTGACTCAGAAGTTTGAAATTGTGAGTAGTTTAAACTATTCTCTATTAATTAAACCTGGCCAATGTATCTGTTTCTAAGCAAACTCAATACAACAAAGATATACTGAAGGTGTTCTGATCATAGGGATTTTGTATTATACTTTAGTGTATTAGGTTATTATAACTTACTAATATGATGCAAATACTTAAAAAATTTTTATTTCAATGTGTTACTCTTTTAACTCACTGTCCAGCTATGTTCACTTTTTTAGTTTGGTAAGCATTTGGGATGTTTGCCTGACTCTAGATAAAATGTTGAGAAATTCTATCCTCAGAGTTCGGTGAAGATTAACCAGATCAGTCTTGATGAGAGTGGGGAGAACGTGGGCATCTGCTCTGAGGATGGGAAGGTGAGAAATAAACTTTACTGTAGGACCTGTTGCACAGCATATGTTGGTTGGGGTTATTGATTTTTCAAACTCTAGGATATCCTGCCTTATTCAGTATCACTTGCTTTTATTTAGTGAACCCTAATTTATTCATGGATAGTCAAATTCAGTCTTTTTATAGAGTGGAGTCCTGCATACAATAGTACAATATAATACAATGTACAAGAAATCACAATGAGGGGGCAAAAAACAAAAATGATCATATTGTATTTAAACTATAGCCTTTTAAGCTGTGCAATTGGTCTTACATTTTCCATAGACTGATGGATCTGTTAATAGATCATATTCTCAACTGCCTTGTCATAAATGGTAATTTGTCCATATTTGGGTCTCATAACCTCATGAGAAGTGAAGAACAGTTTGCTCTCACATCCGTCTGCCTGTCACTCTTGTCTTGCGCTGTCTTTGGAAACCCTCTCAATGCTCTCCTCCACCTTGCTGTTATCTTGCCTCTCCGCATCATTATCACCATCCCTCATGGATTTTCCAGTCAAGATATTCTCTCTGATATCGCCCCCTCTCTCACACTCTGGCAGCAAAAACAAGATCTTGTCACACAAAAAGTACCACCTACAATTAAAGTAGATGCCCTGGCAATTGTTCCTCTTTAACCAACCCAGCTTGCTGTTAATCTATGACTATCGCTCAGATAATCCTTCATCATCTATGCGGTTAAAAGACAGAGTGCAAAGGTGCACTATGGTACTCTTGTTTATTCAACTTTTATTTTTGGGGGGGGGGGGGGGGGCTCACAATGCATAAAACAGGCTGTTATGTACTGGTTTTTTGTTTAGGGGGTTAGTAGTCAATGAAAGTAGTGATTTAGTAAAAGATTAGG
>JAVQIZ010056804.1:0-10656 GCA_036023535.2 Galaxias brevipinnis
ACGTAAAGGGACCACTGTTTCTCTGGTCGTGTTCCTCAAATGTGTGATACCCCATGGCAAATAAATGGTGTTGTGGTTCTGGTTCTTATCAATGCACTTATAGCCATGTGCTATCATTAGCGTGCCACTAGGGGGCAGACACCTGGTGTGAGTGAAATATCAAGCTTCTGCTGGTAACCCAGGAACGTAGTTTAAGAATAAAATAGGACATAGAGTAAAGTTAGCATACTCTTAAGTCAGCATTATCCTTATCATGTTTGTTGTCCAGCCAATACACTAAACTTGCCAGGCTTGGCATTTTTCCTTTGCCGGCTTTCCTCTTTTTCTAAATGCCAACTTCACATGGCTAGGTCGGAGTTATTAAGCTCACGGAAGCTCTTTTTCCTAACCCCGAATGACTTACCTAACAGTGTGGCACAAACCTTATTTAGCGAAGCCATCTGTGTTCCTATCATTGGCAACTGGCTCTTTAAGAGAGCAGCACTCCACGGTAGCAGCTATGAGATCATCGGCTTGCGTCGTCATGGCAACAAAGGCTGTTGCAGCACTACTAAGAGGTAAGATGGCTGGCATCGTGTCTTTCTCCCACTGCCCGCCCCCTCCCCCTCCCCTCTTTCTCTTTGGTATCAATGAACTGGAGCAGATTGGATGTGACACTGTTCCCTTCACCCCTGTCCTGCCCTCCCACTTGCCTTCCCTCTTTTTTCCCTCTGTCCACACACATGTGAGTCAGCAGGCGTCTCTGCGGAAGCTATGGCTGACGCACTGGTGGACACAATGAGAGAGGGGATCCCTGGCTTTCTAGAGTCAGCTGAGCTGGTCTTGAGTCGGTGGATCACCTGTGGATGTTGTTCATAAGTTCCATTAAGACGGATGTTACTAGGTAGCCGCCCGGGATGTCAGGATCGGGGCGGATACCTGTACTATTCCTCATGGTGTGCCTCTCTATGCGGTCATTTCTTTATTTCGCTGTGGGTTTATTAAACACATAAGAAAACAATGCTTTTTTTCTTCCTTTTACCAACCTACTCGGTGGCAAAAGAGGGAACTGGGGGAAAGGGTTGGTGGAGGTAAAAATGTATCCCTTTGTAACCTTTCGGGACACGGACCACAATGTGACTGCTGTGTTTGAGGGGAGAGAGATGATGATATAGTGTCTGTCTTGCTTGCCTTACGTATGTCCTCGATCTCTCATGCATTGTCTCCTCCCCCCCTCCCCTCCGCCTCAATCACCCAGACACAGACGCATGCATGCTCACGCAGAACCACGCACGCCAGGCGGACACGCGCGCGCTCACACACTCGCTCGCTCTCTCTCTCTCTCTCTCTCTCTCTCTCACACACACACTTGCTCTAGCTCGCTCTCTCTCTCTCACACACACATACTCACACACCCTTCCTGGAGGTGCTGGGAGCAGCTGCAGCATTAGCGTGGAAAAGAGATTTGCCGTTGACTGGAGTATGCAGCCCCCTGCTAATGAATGGATGCTACCGCCATCAGCCTAGGAGCCTCTGCTGTCGGACTGTGGCGGACGGGGGATATCTGTCGTTGAATTTATTTTTTATTTTTTTGTCGATGCTCTCCATTTTTTCTCTCCCCCACCCTCTCCCGGTGTGGTGTTGTCGAAAGGACGGCGGGGTCTTGTGCCCGATCGGACCGGGATGGAGGTGAATGTGGCCTCTTCATCGCCTCGGCCTACTATTGAGCTTTCACTGCCCATTATGCTGAATGGAGTTTTTCTCGCTTTTTTCAAGGGAGCTCTTTTGTTTTCCGGGGCTGGGCCGAGCACTCCTGTGGTGAATTGAGCTATTGTTGAAGACGGGGGCCTCTTCAGCTGTGAATCTTGAACCATTCAACCGTTCCCCCTCGCCCGTTCCCCTTTACCATGGTTAGCCGTGGAGAAAACGCATCCAAAAGCCTCCACTGAAAGCTCTCCTCGCCGTCCTCTTTGCCTCCAATGCCCCATTTCCCTCATCTCTACCCCTGCTCCCCCTCCTCCTCCTCCTCCTCCTCCTCCTCCTGCTCTCTCCTCCCTCCTCCCACATCAGAGCGGCTACGTAATGTGCCTCCCTACGCATGCAAATGGGGATGCTACAAATGGTGGCTGGGACTGAAGCCGATAAAAGGGTGATGCCTTGCGCAGTCACCTCCACCTCCGTCACCGCCGCTCCAGATCAGCCTGGGAAAAACCCGCCGCCCGTGCCAAGCCGCCGCAGTCTGAATCGAGTCAAGTGTCGCCTGCCCATGGACGTAAATGAGGCGTGCATGTGTGTTTGAGCGTGCACACGCTGGGCTCCAGCCATGTTTCGTGTGTGATCTCTCTAGCGGGACGCTCCTGCTGATGCGGGGGAGGCACTAAGCCTCAGGTCGGTCGACCTCCCCCTTATCCCTCCCCCTTCCCCCTCCCCCTTCCCTCTCCCCGTTTTGCCCCCCGTTCCCAGTTGCCCCCGTGGCAAGAGGGTGGCCTGGCAGGGGGGTTGACTATGAAGAAGAACCGCAGCAGCAACCTGCGGCGGGCCTGGCCCAGCTCGGATTTTGCCGAGCGGCCGTTGGATCGGGGCCTCTCCCGTAGCGAGAAAGATGTCCGCGTCCCCAAGCAGCAGCACCTCTCCCCCCCTCCCCCATCTCACTTCTCTCCGTCTCCCCCCGGCTACCGAGGGCCAGGTGAGTCTGACAACCTCTCCCCTCCCTTCCCTCCCCAGATAAATCCCTCTTAAGCCAACTACCGATAATCCCAAAGTTCGTAAGGGTAAACCCTGCTGTTTGAGTAAAGCTCACATTTAACTCAGCGGGTTGAAATTCTTACTGGTGGAATTAGTGAGACAGAACATCAAATATTTTTTACCAGCAATGCACGTTATACATATTTCTGTTTCCTGCTCACTATCGCGATTTATGCAGATGAATACTGTTGAAGGAATTACATGGATAGAGGGGAATCTAAATTGATAATCTGCACTGTTTTAATCTTTTTTTATATGGGTCAGAAGCTTTTCTTGGTTGTGCGGTTTACTAATGGCTTTCAATCACAGGCCTATTTTCCAACTGCAAGGAGGCTGAAGCTCAGCCTTTGCTATTCTGTTGCCCTTTCAAGGTTTTAGAGGATTTTAAAGTTTATTTATTTAAAAAGTAATATTTTTCGTAAGCCTTACATTTTGAAAATTTGCATTGAGTAATGAAACACTGTTTTTCCTCGATTAATATAAAGACATTATCCAAGTTATATATTGTATGGTTCTTTAATATAGTTCAATGTACATTGTAGACTAATACGGTAATTAATGTTAGCTAATCGACTATTTTGGCTTTAACCAAAATGGCGGCTCTAGTGTTGAAGACACTATGAAATTGCGATTTCTCAATGTTTTTTCAAACACATTTTTACTTCTTGGTAAACCACAAGCTAGTTCCCTCCCTAAACCAGCTGGCGGGCATGGATTTTACATCCAATAATGAATGAGTGAGCTGTATACTGAATACTGAAACTGAAATCTAGGAAACTACTTTTTTTTTTTCACAAACATTTGCTTAAATTGTTAGTATACTCAACTGGAACATTGACCAAAACCCTTGAATTTTTGTAAATGATGTCAAAGCCGGAAGGAAGCGCATTGCATTTTGGGGGTGTGAAGCATCGTCTAGCTAGCAACATCTCTCGGTTACTCAAAATGTCTCCCAATAGTGTTTCATCTGGGAACTTTTCCCATACTCAATTTTCATATACTATGTACTGCAAACATGTTTTCCGTCATATTTAGTATGCTAAGGATGCATAGTAGGCGATTTCGAACACAGCCATTGTACTGTCTCCTTTCAGGTTTGTATTGTTTGATTGGCAATAGAAGGGAATGCACTGGTAAAATATCAATTATTCTCCAGGTTTACTAAAATAAGTAAACGAATCAAGATTCCGCTCCCATGAAATTAAGCAAATCAAACACATTGCCATGTCAAACCAATATTTAAAGCAAACAATTGAAACTTCTGATTTTATGAAAGTATAGACACAGATAAGTTGAACAAATGCTCCATCCCTTGCATCGGAAACTCTTCAGTCATCTCTATAGGAGTCTGGTGTTGGGCGGAATGGGTGCCCAAACTGAAGTTGCTCAAACTCATTTTCAAGCGCCATTTGCTTTGCCAAATAGGGTGCCAAAGATTGTAAGTAAGTGAGCATGAAACGGTGCACACAGGTGGTCCTACAGCGATTCCACGTGGCATTCAAACCTCTTTTGAGAGCAAAATAGACCAACACTCTTATGCCTGGTCATAAATTGTAAGGTAACCCTTTCTTATCCCGTTCTTTCCAAAGGTGATGTGTCGCCCATCAGTATGTCCAGTATCAGCCAGTCCCAGTTCATCCCGCTGGGGGAGATCCTGTGTCTGGCCATCTCAGCCATGAACACTGCTCACAAGCCGGTCACCCAGGAGGCTCTGACGGAGCATCTTAACACAAGCTTCCCAGGTAGCTTGCACACCCACACGCACACTTTTACATACAATGCTAATTAAGTTTGGAGTACCAGATCACATAATGGATATCAAGTATAATAATGATGATGACATAATTTTAACGGGGTAAGATCTGTTCTTTAATATAAATCAGTTTGTGGAAATCTGAGTGACATGGATGAAAGCCAAAATCGTTCCAAATAACTTTTATATTTATCTCTATAGTTATTAAAGTGTGCAAACCCTTACTAAGTCTACATTCAAATGCAAATTGGGAATAATGGAGCAGTATATACATACTGAAACTGTACAAGCAGGTGTCTTCAGGGTCACAGCTGTACTTTTCGGAAGCCCATGCAGTATAAAACACGTTTATCGTTTACAATGCAACATGCTACTGTGATCAAGAGTCACAAAGCTGACATCTATAGGCACATGTCATGAGCGCTTATGGATGTATATGACACTTTGTGGTTTAGTGCTGTCAGGGGTACAATACTAAACGAGACTGTTTCAAAATTGAACTAAGGAATTTGGGATTTCATGTTTAGTCTGACGCCTGAACCACTTTCTGTTTCGCAGTAGATTTGAACATATGTTGTCATCTGGACACAGCCATTAGCACTTTGTAGGTGTTTTTCGCAGAACCCATTTTAATCCCCTCTACTGTAAAAAAAAGATAATTGACAAAATTAGGTGAACGGTCTTATAAATAGGATTTGACTTAGCTACCAAGAGAGATCTATAAGGAGTTAACTCCTAGGTTGCGTCATTTTGGTATGAAAACCAACGAAGGTGATGTAATGTCTGGCAACGCCAAAGCCCCACTAGTTGAAGGTTATGAACTGTGCTATTTAAAAGGGACATCTTAGGAATGTTTTTATGTTGTAAAAACATTGTGTTGCTATTGGTAATAACAATGCATGCTTTCGGAAAGAGAGCTGCTACCTTAACAACATTTTCTCAAGAAGAAAGGGGATTACATTAATTTTTTTAATTAAATACTGAGTTGTTTATTTTTCTATTATTGAATTTGGTCCTATAAAAGACATCCATAATAATACGTTTAATTTGAGGGTGCCTTTCAAGACACTCAAGGTCACATTACAGTTGATATTACAATTGCAATATACAATATCCATGGTTCAATGTTTGCTAGACATTTCTATTGCAATGTTCACAGTTTATACAATTCATCATTCATTGACCAGCCACTTGTTATAATTCATAATGCTATGGATAAAAAATTCTCTTTCAAAATGTTTCCAGTGAGCCGTGTTATCTATTCAGGTTATAGAACTTAAGTTATTGTTATATATTAGTTAATGATTGCCACCGCTATTTAATTGTACTGTGATTGCAAAAAACAATGTAATCTTTCCATTGGCCTCCAACTAAAATTATAATTGATTCAAATGTATTGATGACATGTAAAGCAAGACATGGGTGAGGCCTCTTTTAAATTGAATTATTTTATAATAACCTACAAAAAAATATTAACATGAGTGCCACCTTAGATCCTCTCATAAAGTTTTACTAAGTTCTAATGCTTCAATGGTCCAGTTTCAAACTAAGCATTATTTGGCTTATGATATCTGGGCTCAGACAATGGAAGTCTTTTTTAAAATATACTGCTGGGTAACTTCCTACTTTTAAATGCCTCAAAAATACTTACATACAAATTGTCAACATTTGCCTTTATATTTATTTGAATTATATTTTTTTATTGATTTTATAATGATATTTATGTTGAATTCATTAAAATTATTGGATTGCTTGTTTTCTTTTCGTCACCTCTGAGTTTGTTTTGCTGTGCCTTTTGTATTTTTTGAGCAATTTGTAACTTTTTAAAGATAAGTTCAATACAAATATGGCCCTGGCAAAAACATTTATATTCATATTAAACTTTTAATTGATGCTGAGCTAAGATGAACTTACTACCCCCATCTATTTCTTTTGCAGGTGTACCAACTCCAAGCCCAGAAATTTTGCGGCAGACGCTGAACATGCTAGTGCGAGAAAGAAAGATCTATCCGACACCAGAGGGCTACTTCATTGTTACTCCGCAGACCTACTTTATCACCCCCTCCCTTATCAGAACTAACAACAAGTGGTACCACCTGGACGACCGGCTCCCAGAACGCCAGCAGCAGACACAGCAGCAGCAGTGCACCCCTCCACAGTCAGGCACCGTCACACCCTCCACACCCGGCTGTGTGAGAGCGAGAGAGAGGCCAAATGGAAAGAACCCCAATGACTCCTATAACTCTCACCGTGAGGAGCTGCCTAGACTCCAGGCGTCCGCGCTCCCTAATAAGTCTCCAAAAGAACACAGGGGGGAACCCCATCAAGCTAAGTCATCCAAGGAGCATAACAGCGGAGAGCCTCCCCAAACGACATCAACCAAGGACTACCGAGGCGACCCCCCATCGTACCCCCATCCCCCTCCTGCTACACCCCCTGTTCAAACACCACCTCAAGAGCCAGACAAACCCGAAAAAAGCAAGAACATTTCTCCTTTCACCTATAAGACCGACACACTCACCAAAAAGAAGGACGGCAGCGGTGGGGGCACCAGTTCTGAGAAACAGTCCAAAAGGTTTGGCCTTCGGCTGTTCAGACTAAGCTTCAAAAAGGACAAGATGAGGCAGCTGGCCACGTTCTCAGCCCAGTTTCCCCCTGAAGAGTGGCCACTCCGCGACGAGGAGGTGCCCACCACGTCCATTCCCCGCAACGTGGAGATGGAGATCATACGCCGGATCAACCCGGACCTGACGGTGGAGAACGTGGCGCGGCACACCGCCGTGATGAAGAGGCTGGAGGAGGAGCGCGCCCAGAAGAACAAGGCGGGCTCCGCGGCCCAGCACAGCGCTCGCAGCCGGAGGGGCCGGGGTCACAGGAGGGCCCCTCACGGGAAGTCCCGCTCGCACAGTAAACCCCGGACCGCTCGGGGAGACCAGTCAGAGGGTTCCAACTGGGACCTCGTCTTCATGGACAGGGACTACCGCTTCTTCAGTCACTCGTTGGTGCGCTCGCCTCGGGAGGCCATGTACACCTTGGAGCGCAGGCGAAGTGGGGGTGGCACGTACCTGGTCCACAGTAACCCCAACATCACCGAGTCCTCCTGCCCCGTCACCCCGGAATGGGATGTGTCCGGGGAGCTGGCCAAAAGGAGGACAGAGATGCCCTTCCCAGAACCCTCGCGTGGGACATCCCAGTCCAAAGTGCAGCGGAGTCACAGCCACAACCAGGACAGGAAGTCCCGTCACGAGCGGTCCGACCAATCCAAAGAGCGTTCTCGCTCCATGGACAATGCCCTCAAGGGCCCACTGGGCGGGATGAACTCCTCACTGGGGACACCTGAAGACTTTGAGCGCAGTGCGGAGGAGAGGAGTCACTACTACACGGATGACGGAACCTTGCGGGCCACCCAGAAGTCGTCCCACTACTCAAGGATCATGTTCTCTGCTGCTAAATTCAACTCTGATTTTAATGTGCCTGATATGGGGAAAGGGAGTTTGGATGAGTCGAGGGTCCGGAGTACGATGGAGAGGAATAAAAGCAGAGACAGCCTGCCGGCTTACAGCGACTTGGTGGGACTCTCTCCCAAGCCCTCGGCGGATGACTACTTCCAGTGCAATACGTCGAATGAAACAATCCTTACTGCCCCTTCGCCTCAGGCAAAATCAGAATATGACACATTAACCTCATCAGGGGGATTGCGGAAAGGCTCTCCAGCCGATCGCCAAACCCCTCACCTCACCTCTCCTCACGCAATGGAATACAAAGAGGACTTGTCGGCCACCAAGGGCCCGAATGGCTCCGTAAGGCTTACTCCAAGCCAGACACCGGAGCCAGTGCAGAATGCCCGCCTGACGCCGCACCAACACAATGTCGATCCAGGAGGGGGAGGAGGTGGGACGGTCAGCAAGAGAAAGGAGATCTTCAGCAAGGACACTTTGTTCAAACCTCCACACAATGCCTTGTCTGCAGGCTATGTGGAAAGCAGCTACACCAAGTCTGGCACATTGCGAAAGGCCCCTCAAGCCAAATCAACAGAGGCCCTTGACAATCCAGAGCCCCAGCAGCCTTCCAATTCAGCCGCTTCCCCAAGTTCTCCCGCAGTACTACAGGTCTGCCTGGAGCCAACACTCCCCTCAGCCTCCTTTGACTATTATAATGTATCGGATGACGAGGAGGTGGAGGAGGACTCGCACAAGGAGTTGGCAGCAGCTGAGGCAAACAAAGACCAAGGCGATTGCGGTGGAGGCGGAGGGAGTGGCGCTGGTGGGGAGGGAACCATGCAGTGGCTTCTGGAAAGGGAGAAGGACCGTGACCTGCAGCGCAAGTTTGAGACCAATCTGACCCTGCTCAGTCCCAAGGAGACAGAGAACAGCAACAGCCAAAAGTCTGCCCACTCAGCCCGCCTGGACAGTATGGACAGCAGCAGTGTAACGGTGGACAGTGGCTTTAACTCCCCCAGGTAGGAAGCAAAACCCCTTAGTGGAGATACCTGAAGAAGTTGGTTTTACCTCCAATGTATTTTTCGAAGTAGCGTTTGTAGAACCAAAAAAAACGATATTCACCATCTTCCTATTAAAAAAATAGTTCACTATTTTTGGATGTTTTACCGTATTTCCATGTCGAGTTGTACCGACAATTTCCTGTCCCAAAACGCTGTTTGCCATCGACTCAAAATCAAACCCGCATTTCTAGTTGATGGTTCGGTCATGTACACCGTTAAATTCTGAAAAAATAAACAAATGTGCATCCTGATTTTCAGTTCTGTTTGCATAAGCTACAATTTTAAGTCACATTTGTCAAAATTTGACCTTAAATTTGACATGCTAGCTTTTTCACTAGCTACGCCTGCTGGCATTCATGACACATCCGGGTCGATCCCATGGCACATGTGTGTGTGCCCATTGGTACATAAAAGAGCACATGCAATAAAATTTTCCAGCATCAGTCGCCATGTTTAAACTCTCATAATATTACATGAAATAGGCATGGTTGGCACTTCTAATTAAGTTTTTTCTGGTTTGATATATTTTGCTAGACTCTACTGGCCACTATTTCAGAGAAATTGCTATGAGAAACTTTCAATTTAGAGGTATTATTGGTGTCAACTCAATAGATGAGAAATGTGCATCGACATAAAAAGCAGTCAAATAGGATTTCTGCCTCAAAGAAAGCACTGCAGTGATGATAAATGTATGCTGTGGCCGTTACGCCAACTAGTTAGCCGCCTGCTTTGGATACATCATCAGGTTTTGGCCATTATGATTTCTTGTTCAATGTTGTGTTTCGTTAGCAAATATTCAGCAGATAAGCACTGGCTTCATTTGGTCAACTGAAACCACTGATTGTTGGACATTCGTGCATCAAGTAATAAATTAAAAGTAGAAGCATCAACATAAATAGATGTATGTCATACCTGTCATGCTATATTTAATGAGGCATCACTAGGATGGTATTCGGCTAAAACTGATGAAAAAGCTCATTCGTCCGTCCATTTTCTGGAAACATATTGAATAATTCAGAATAGGGTGGGAGTACGCTTCCTTGACATAATCAACGAGTAGTGCTAGCCTAGAAAGAATTTGTGAA
The DNA here is from genome assembly GCA_036023535.2 of Galaxias brevipinnis. Lineage (NCBI taxonomy): Eukaryota > Metazoa > Chordata > Actinopteri > Galaxiiformes > Galaxiidae > Galaxias > Galaxias brevipinnis. The sequence goes on from JAVQIZ010056804.1 coordinate 10,064, forward strand.
AAAGTCCCTTGAATGAGAGAATAGTGGCATTTCCTACCAATACATTTGTGAAAAGATTTCTAGCATTTCACCTCTTATCCACACATTCATTATTTTCAATAATCTAACTTGGTTTAAAACCTTGATAATTGTCAATGCAAATGATTAATTTGAGTGAGTCTCTACTAGGTCATAGTTATTGAAAAACCTACTGCTGGTAATTGCATCAGGAAGCAAATGTATTTGTATCTTGAAAAGAATATTTATTCATACATAGAGAGAGAGAGATAACGGCTGAATCTCGTGGATTGAAATGATAACTGACAAAGCCCAGTTTTTAACATTTATGTTTTCAATAATTAGATTTTACTTGGTAAATACAGATCCCTCACTTGATTCAAATTTAGATTTTGTGAATCGAAGCTCGCACTGCTAACCTTTTCCTTAGTTTAGTTGTAATTACTATTTCAGTTCGAATGAGATCAAGAGTATTCTATTGTAGGTGATGAAACCTACCAGACAAACTTTCATTTTGGTGACATGGATTTTTAGTTTGGCTTATATATCAAGATTCCTCAATATTGGTATTGGAAAGTAGTAGAATACGGTAGGAT
>JAVQIZ010056823.1:0-31195 GCA_036023535.2 Galaxias brevipinnis
AATATTTATAAAATAAACATAATGTTATGTCATATAAAAAAAAAACCTGTGTGTTTGGTTACTACGCCGCCAGCTTCATCACTGTGTCTGTCTGTCTGTCTGTCTGTCTGTCTGTCTGTCTGTCCGCCTCAGGCTGGTGCGGGAGGTGACGGGGGTCAACGTGAACATGCGCGTGGGCATCCACAGCGGCCGGGTGCACTGCGGGGTGCTGGGGCTCAGGAAGTGGCAGTTTGACGTCTGGTCCAACGACGTCACGCTGGCCAATCACATGGAGGCCGGCGGCGCGGCAGGGTATGTGCGTCCAATCGGTATCTGGCGCTGCCAACGGGCCTCATCTCGGCCTATTGGGATTATTCATGTTATTGTTATTGTTACTGTGTAAATAACACGGCCATGGCTCCCCACAGGCGCATCCACATCACCAAGGCCACTCTCAACTACCTGAACGGGGACTACGACGTGGAGCCGGGCGCCGGAGAGGAGAGGAACGTCTACCTGAAGAAGCACAGCATCGAAACCTACCTCATTGTGGGCTGCAGCCAGAAAAGGGTAGGAACAGCTCTCATGTCCTACTTCTGCGTTTAGAGTGAGAGGATTGGTTGTTCTTGCTGTCACTCAGACTGCTGAGCCATGTTTCAAGAGAAGCCAGGTAGCCAGCCCATTCTCCCCGCTCCCGCGCTCACGAACAGAAGGCGTCTGTCAGCGAGCGATGAGATCATCTCCACAGCGCCGACCAGGATCCTGTTTCTGGATGTCTGCCGTTGTTCTGAGAGGGTTCTGTCACCCCCCCCCCACCCTGCCCCGCCCGGGTGGCTCCCAGTCTGGATCCCCTGTCCTGCCAGCCCTCACTCCTACACTACACCGGGCTAGGCCTGACAGAGGTCACAGGTTACTCGGGTGTTCTGCGGCCAAACAGCCGGTTTACGAGGGCTTCCCTGGGGAGAGTGAGCCGACAGCCCTAAGGAACAATGTGTCCACTGAGCCGCTCTGAGACGGGCTGTGGCTCCATTTCCAATCATCTCTGTCTGCTGCTGCTTCGTCGCCCCAGGGGAGGCAGAGTCATCGTGGGCTTGATGGGGACGGAGTGGGTCGCGGTGACATGAGTCAGTCAGGTTCTGGGGCGAGCCAAATCAAGCGCACCTCAAAGCCTCAGAATCCCTCCCTACTAGTTTCTCTACTCCCTCTACTACCAGTGAAGTGTTTGTTTTTTCAATCCGTGTTACTAATGTTTTCTTTTGATTCCTTCTGGTCTGTGCTGCTGCTGCTGTGGCCGCGGCAGAAAGAGGAGAAGGCCATGATCGCCAAGATGAACCGCCAGCGGACCAACTCAGTCAGCCACAACCAGGGCCACTGGACCGACCGGCCCTTTTACAACCACATGGTGGGCAACCAGATCTCCAAGGAGATGAAGAGGATGGTGAGAGGTCCACCACACAGACACGGTCACCGCTACTTTCCCCCTTTACACATGTAAAAGCCAATTAGGCCCCATGTACACTGCAAAGTGGTGGCAAATGATTTTCAAGCACGGGTTAGCAGAAGGAAGCCATTTCCACAGGGCTGTTATTTTGAACACAGTAGACAGACCATCTCATTTGACTTGCAAATTAAGTGGAGGCGTGTGTTTGCGTGCGTGCGTATGTGTGTGTGGCGTGAGGCAGAATCTGTAGCGGAATCCGCTTACCTGGACATCCACGGTAAAGTCTCGGGGGTAGTTTGAAGTTTCCCGGGAGTTTTTGTAGCAGCCTGTAGCTCCAAGGAGCAGCGTTCAGCAATGGACCGCTTCCGCCTGGCTGAGCCTCTTTCTCAGCCTCTCTCTGATCAAGCCACCAGCGTGTGTTATCGTGCTAAACCGAATGCCAGTACCATCCACCCGTTCCAACTCCCGGCGTTTGAACTGATAGTAAAAACACTATTTCAAGCGAGCAGCCTCTGTAGAAAGTGAAGCAAAATGGATCCTTGTGTCGGCGTCACAAAGCGATGTGGCCATATTGAGTTTAATCTTGGTTTCCTCTAGAGGCCTCACGCCATGCGAAATCAATTGTGCGCTCGGTGATTCACCCGCTCTCTCACACACACAGGCAGGGTCCGATATTAACATTGGCCACAGACGGGTAGATTTTACGTTTGGCGAATACATCTCTGAACGCTACCGGCCACACTGGCGCGTAAATGTTTGTACCAAAATTGTAGAAAAAAAAACTATGCGGAGAGTCTTTACTTCGTTTTGCCTATGCTGTTACTGTCCTCTGCTTTCTGTGTCGGAGTTTGACACATACTTGAGCTATACTCACTATGCCCACTGTGTCCCTCCGGTTCAACCTAGCAACAACTCTAAACAATCACTTGCCCCGGTCTGTTGTATCTTAGCATTTAGCAAGGCCAATACTGCCGTAACCGTGACGTAATTAAACTATTTGCGTTTTTATTTGTTTAGGAACACGAGAGACCAATTTGTGAAGGATTGTTATGTGGTTGAGAAGGGGGCAGACATCAAGCTGAATTCAAGCTAGTTAGTGACAGTTTGTCTTTGAGCCGTAGCCTACTGGTTCATTTGAAATCCATTTGTAAACGTCATATATCATATCTAAGCCCTATCATTTATGACCAAACAGCAGTGACAGTAGGAGTCGTAAGAGGCTGGCTACAGTACAACTAGGCTATTATATTTGGAATTTAACTGATGACAATTTAATTTATATAGAAAAATATGATTGATTTTTTTTCTCTCTTTTCTCTAGTTTAAGTTTGTAAGCAACATAATACCTTAACTCAATACAATGTAGGTCTACTGATACAAAAATGTGACATAAAAATGCCATTCTCTATTTTGGCTGGTAAAAAAATATGATTGTAAAGAAAAAAAAAGATCTCTCTTCTCTCTCTTTCAGTCTCTCTCTCTTTCCCTCACTCCCTCTCACTCTCTCTCTCTTTCTCTCTCAATCTCTCTCTCCCTCACTCCCTCTCAATCTCTCTCTTTTTCTCTCTCTCTCTCTCTCTCTTTCCAGTGTGAGATCACAGCCCAGCCTTCCATACTGTACATTAAGCCCCTCAACACAAACTGTACTGTCACATACTGTTACTGTTTTTTCTGTGGGGAAGGTGAACCCATGAAGGCCTCCTCCGTTGACATGTTCATCACTGGATTTTTATATTCCTGCTTAACATTTGGTTTATGGACAGAACGTGAAATAACAGTATCAATCTGCATTGTAAAATTTTAGGTAGAAAGTTAACTGTGGACATTTTGCACATAAAAATGCCACAATCAATGTGTCAAACACCCCCGTTAGATATATATGAAACGTACCCTGGTACACTGGGATACTATTAGGCTGTGCATCAACAGGGCCCTTATTCAGTCTGGCTTCAAGCTGCTTGCACATTAGTCAGAGCCGGCAAGCCCAGATGTGGCTGTAGCCAGCTGATTAACTGTGGCAGAATCAGTCCGTCCCCTACTGGGAATTGTAGTCCTAATAAGTATGCAGAGGGCACAGAGGGCGGGGGATGCGCAGCAGGGTGAGGGGGGGGGGGGGGCTGTGAGTCTTTGCCTGACGGTCTATTTCTTAGCACGGTCGTTTACTGACCAGCTGTGGTATCTCTGTCTCATTTGTATGGTACATGAAAACGTGCCTTTGTGGGATGCGTGCTATCTCTTGGTAGTCCTTGCATGAGGGCTCACACTCACTGTTTGTGTCTGGGGCCAATCTCTGGCTGCTCAACGAGAGCTCTTTATTCATCTGAGATAAATAGCTAAAAATAAAGAATCTGCTTTTATCTGCTGTCCTTATAGCCTTTCGTAGCTACCTCTACCTTCTCTCACTCTCTGGTCTGCTTCAAATCTCTCTCTCTCCCCCTCCCTCCCTCCCTCCCTCCCTTGGTCCTCTGACCTGCTAATAAATCACGCAGCAGCCAGTAGAGATAAAACAAGCACAAACACAGGAAGGAGAGCGAGCGCGAGAGAGAGTGAATATCTACACAGAGACAAACCGATAGCATATTCCCTCCACTCCTGGTCGTGTAAGATCCTGACGAAACACCAGACTGACCGGCAGGGCACTGGAGTAGAAATGAACGATGAGCTATTCAGTGGCTCCCTGGCATGTCCTCCCTCCCTTACTATAAATCCTAGCTCTCATATTTCATGAAGCGTCCAGAGGAGGACCCTGTGGGGGAGATAGAGCTGAACGCACAGCCCCGTCCGCCACACGGCTCGCTCTCCATCTTCTGCTCCATTCGTTTGGGCTGCCTTTAAATCCAGTGTAATCTCTAGAGAGCGAGGGTCTGCGCCATGGCATGAATAATGGAGGCCAGTCAGTGGGGAATGTTGAAGGTTCTCACCCTCAGAAAAGCAGTGTTGACAGAGGCGGGAGCACCAGAATTGTTTTTGCTACGGTCTCACTGGTATCAGTGCATATTTGAGTATAAGCCAATATTTATTGTCTTGGCGACCTCAAATCAAATCAAATCAAATCATGTTTATTTATAGTGCACGTTTAAAACAGGCAGAGCTGACCAAAGTGCTGTACAACACATTCAGATACAGTAGATCAAATATAACAACAACAACAAAACCTCAGATTGTACTCTTACCGATGAGCACAAGCACTAAACATACATACACTATATATACGTGTGTGTGTGTGCGTGTGTGTGTGTGTGTATATCTATATATATATCTATATATATAGATATATATACACAGCATATGTATATATGTTTATGGATGTACTATGCTGCTTTGAGTCGTGTTGTTGCCTCTTCCCTGTTGTGACCACGTCTGTCCATAAGTAGGCAGTGTTGCGTCTCATCTCGTGTGTAATTACCGTCGCAGAAGACAAACGTTCAGCCACCTGCACTTACGGCCCCCGCTGAGTCAATTAGCCCAGGTCAATTGATGATTACTATTCCCAGGGACACACAGAGGGGGAGTAGTAAGAGACTGACCTTCAGTATCACAATGTTTTGAGTGTTTGAACTGAAAAAGGATACCGAGAAGCGACCACCTCCTGCGCAGTGTGACCCTGATCCAGTCCATATTTAGAGGTCGCCTGAGGGTGTTTTTCTCTTAAGATGCCCAACTGTTTAACAACATGAACTTCATCGGAAAGTCTAAAGTAATCAGAACTAATGCACTGGAGTTGGCCGGCCTCTCTTTTCTTGCTTATTGGTCTCTGCTATTTAACCGTGTTTCTTTTTTTCCCCCCCTCTCTTTCAGGGTTTCGAAGACCCAAAAGACAAGTGAGTGCCGACCACATCTCCGCCCTCTCTCTCTCTCTCTCTCTCTCTCTCTCTTTCTCTCTCTCTGTCTCTCTCTCACTTTCTCTCTCTCTGTCTTTCTCTCCTCTTCTCTATGTGCTACAGTGGTGGTGGGCTGTTGTCTTCCCCCTTACAGTGATGATTTTCTCTCGAGGGTCAACCGACGACCCCTTATCCGTCTGTCCAATCTCATTGCTCATTGCACTGTCCTTCAGTCCCAGTGTTCAGTGCACTATCCTCCAATCACAATGCTCCATGCACTGTCCTCCTATCACAATGCTCCATGCACTGTCCGCCAATCACAACGCTCCACGCCCTCATGATTTGGATACTGGTCTTGTTAACGAAAGGCGCCTGGCCATGACAGTCATTCTCAACACAGTCATCAATCATTCTAATGGCTCTGCTGGCTGTGGTCACTTGATTGGGGTCGAAAGCTTCGCAAAGGAAGCCTTTGACCCGTTTCACACCACAGCGCTGTTCTGTAGCGGCCTTGTTAACGCAACCCTTCCCTGGACTAAGGGAGACAAACCGCGCCAGGCCAGCCTCAGTGCGGCTCAGCTCAGTTTGCCACAGTGGTGTGAAGAGGGCCAGGTGGCACGGTGCGTCTCCTTGGTGACGGGTTAGCTCGACGACCGGCATACAAAATGGCTGCTTTCTAGTCGCTCTCTAGAGACCACATTTCTCTATCCCTTCCGAAAGGCCTGAGAGGAGGAAAAACAACAGCCGGCCTTGTCTTGTGTTATCTAGACATTTCAATTTCAGAAACACGCAGGAAAACCTGAACCCCGAGGACGAGGTGGACGAGTTCCTGGGGCGCGCCATCGACGCGCGCAGCATCGACCGCCTGCGCTCCGAGCACGTCAAGAAGTTCCTGCTCACCTTCCGGGAGCCCGACCTGGAGAAAAAGGTACAGCTCTGGGCAAATGGGAACCTAAGCGGTGTGTGTGTGTGTGTGCGTGCGTGTGTGTGTGTGGGCACGAGCATGCGTGGTCGTTTTAAAGAAAGGAGAGAGGAGAGAATATGTGCTTTTGTGGGTCACAGAGAAGGAAAAATTTCAATTAGATTCAGCAAGTGAAGGTGGGCGAGGGGCAGAAAAGATAAGCTGTAAAAGGTGAGGGAAAAAGCACCAGCCATTGAGAGGAGAGGACGAGAGGAAAGGAGAGCAGAGGTAAGAGAAGGCAAGAGGGGCTGGGGATGAGAGACTGCATTCAACCTGCATCCCTCTTTGTCCTGCTCTTTCTCCCTCTCTATTCTCTCTCTCCCCCGTCTCTCTCTCTGTCTCTCTCTCTCTCTCTTTGTCTCTCTATTCGTTGTGTGCCCCCCCCCCCCACACACACACACCTACTTAGAGGAGGATCAAAAGGTCCGTGGGTGGGAGGGCCGCCCTCCGTGGGTGAGATAATCGCCGTGCCTTTGTTTTCCTCCATTACCCGGGCGACGGCAGAGCCCATTATCCACCAGCTCCCCTCGGCCAGATGCATGGCCCAGCACGGGCTTTGAAACACACAGAGAGGTCCGTCTCCAGCCCGGTGGGGGGGCCACGCCGTCACCCTGCTGCCCTCCCACGGGTGACACGGTGGTGAGAGGAGCGCCTTTCACCTAACGAAGGAGAAACTCATTTCAACGGGGTCTCGATCAGCACTGGCATCCTAACGCCAAAATGTATTTCTGTTGATTTGATTATGAAGATGACGTGTGTGTGTGTGTGTGTGTGTGTGTGTGTGTGTGTGTGTGTGTGTGTGTGTGTGTGTGTGTGTGTGTGCGTGTGCGCGCACGTGCGTGCTGCTCCCCAGTACTCCAAACAGGTGGACTCCAGGTTCGGGGCGTACGTGGCCTGTGCGGCTCTCGTCTTCCTGTTCATCTGCTTCATACAAATAGTCATCTTCCCCCAGTAAGTCCTCCAGTGTTCGTTCCCTGTCTCTTTAAGGTGCTCTCTCTCTTTTGGATAGACTTACTGTATGTATTTGATCTTAAGCTGCTTTGTCAATCACTTTCCCAGTCTGTAGAACCAAGACCAGTCAATGTGTGACACACATTTTAAAACACTAGCTTTGGCTACCTTACTTCAGAGTTGACTTTTATTGTGTCGGCCCCAGTTTTGAACTCCTCACAAGCCTAATATGTTGTTTGCACATCGGTTAAAAGGCTAAAGCGTGTTTCAAAGTCTAGATCGAAAAACAAACTGAGCGAGCTTCTGCTGTCGGGGGTGGTAAACTCTGGAACAGCATGCCAGTGGAATTTAAATGAGCAAACACTGTTACTTTATTTAAATACTCTTAAAAACTAATATATATTTCGATTTGAATAGTTATTAAATCGAATGACTTCTGCTTCTGTCATATCGTCACATGGTTTATTTCCCAAAGGGCTTCACCTGCCCCCTCTCCCACTTTATTATCTCATTCGTTTCCGCTATTGTGTTCTGACACACACACACACACACACCGACATTGATCTTTCTGTGTTTGTGTCGCCAGCACCAGTCTAATGATAGGCTTCTTCGTCACCTGTCTGGTCCTCCTGATGGCTGTCATGTTTGTGTCGGCCATCTACTCCTGTTTCGGGGTGAGTGCTCCACTAGCCCTTTGTGAGGATGGCAGGAAACCATTTTAAGCCGTGTCCCATTTACCTAAACAAACAGCCTTCAAGTATTAACCATAGCCATTAGGGGTCCGTAGGAGTACCGTAATAGCAGCAGGGCAAATCTTTAATGACATAAAAAAAAACGTTACATCCACCTACACAAAAAAACCATCAGTATTCCTACCGATATGGCCATGCTCTGCCATGTCTCTACTAATAAGGTTTTCAGTTTCAAACCCTCTCAGCGTCTGCCGGTCGACTCTGTTCAACGAGTGGGGCTGCTGCATCAGCTCGTGACGACAAGGGCCAGTCACACGATGGCGGAGGGGGGGGGGGGTGTGTTCCAGACAATGGCCCAGAGAGAACAACACGATCTGCGGCCGCCGGTTTGACGCGGTCTCTCCAGACGCTGACCCTTGGGGCGAGAGAGATGTGACGTAGCGCCGCGTGCCACGAGCCAGCTGAGAATGTCAAGGCGCTTAGCTCCCTAACAGCTTCAGTCCAACAGTGTGGCAGAGGAGAGCACGAATGGAATGGCTTTGGGGGGTGTGTGCTTGTCTGTGTGCGTCTCTGTCTCTTCCACTGTGCGAATACATTAAAGGATGGCATGTGAGCATACTCATGTGTGTGTATGTACGCGGGGGTCTGAGACGGAGAGACAGAGAGGGTAATTGTGTGCGTCTTGGCGCGTGACTCAGAGCTGCAGTGGGTGAGCAACAGCCACTTGTCCTTCCGTAATGGAGTGGCAGAGCACCGTTATGGGACTCGCCGTGGGGGCCTGGGGGGGGGCAGAGTGGGAGGGATTCACGTGCGTGTCCGTCTGAGTATGTTGACGGAGGCCGGTGACGTCACAGACCACAGAGGGGGGGGGGGAGGGGGGACGATGCTATGAGATTAATTTCCTGTTTCGCAGCTGATTGGCCACGGGGGAAATAAGCGCTGATGATTGGGCAAAGCAGCCCCCGGGGCCTGTTGTTATTGTAGTTGAGTCAGCCTGCCGCTGAAAGGGTTATTGTGCCGCGGCGTGCTGTTGGAGGTAATACAGCGGAGGCTGTTGCAGTGCAGAGAGACTCCAGAGCACTGCCTTTGATCTGCGGCCGTCCGCCAAAGTAGTCTTCTCGTTGAGGATGTCATTAAGCCCATCCTGATTATATGCAGTGTGTGCCTGCGTGTCTATTTTACGCATGCGTCTTTATATATTTGGAACGCATAACCCCACTTTAAACTTCACACACTTCCCACTAACAGAACAACGTTGGGATATATTATACATTGCCAGCCCGTAATTAGTGTTGCTTACTCTCACTTCCGCACGTATTTATTTTTTGCTCTCTCTCTAGTTTTTCCCAGTACCTCTGCAAACCATGTCCAAGAAGATCGTCCAGTCTCGACTCAACAGCACACTGGTCGGGGTCTTCACCATCCTCCTGGTCTTTCTCTCGGCTTTCGTCAACATGGTACTTGTAGTTCGCCATCGCACATTGCAACAGGGTGCTATTTTGCCACTTAGCTCTGCCTCCAAGTTGTTGTGGGTTGTGAGTACAGTCCTCTTCGATTAAAACCTGAAATGGACTCTAGGAGCTGAGCTGTCTGTGTTATAATTCCAAACGGAATTGTATTCTTAACATACGCAGAAGGATTGTCTTGTCTTTTTTTTATTGACTCTCCTTCCCCTCTGACCTTTGCTCCCGTCCCCCCAGTTCACCTGTAACACCAGTGACCTGCGGCGCTGCATCAGCTGGGAGTTGAACGTCAGTCTGAGCAGCGTGACCGCCTGCCACAGCCGCCTCCTCAACTACACGCTGGAGGCCCAGGACGCCTACTGTGGAGACAGCGGCCCCGCCTGCCACTTCCCAGAGGTACCGTAGGGCTGTGGGCCGTATGCGTGTGTGTGTGTGTGTGTGCGTGTGTGTGTGTGTGTGTGTGTGTGTGTAGACCCGTCCGCCATGTTTCTGCACTCGTGTTTCCATCTCTGTGTTTTGGGTGGCGGGAGTTTCTCTTCCACAAGCTTTGTATGCTTCCTGAAAAAAGAGTGAACAGCTTAGCACTGTATTTCATGAGCAGAGGATGACTCAAACTAAGGGGTTGTCCTACCTGTTGCTGCCTGTTTCCTAATCCTCTTTCTCTCCCCCACCCATCCCCTCTCCAGTACTTCTCATGCTGCGTGCTGCTCAGCCTGCTGGCCTGCTCCGTCTTCCTGCAGGTCAGCAGCCTGGGGAAGCTCTTCCTCATGCTCTTCATGGAGCTGCTCTACGTGCTGGTCATGGAGGTGCCCGCCGTCAGCCTCTTCGACAACGTCGACCTGCTCCTCATCACCAACGCCATGTGAGTACCAGGGTGTGTGGGTGTGTGTGTGTGTGTGTGTGTGTCCAGATGCTCCCCACACACACGCTGAGTACATTCGGGGGCTAGACATTGAGTGATGTTCTGTTGCTGTGTTGCTCTCTAAACTCTGGCCTCTGGTTTTGTTCTTGCAGTGAGCACATCAATGGAACGAGGTGAGTCTACCGCTAGCCTCAGGACCACCGAGGACTGCCCCATGTCTTGTCCCATCCCGTAGTTATGAACCTAGATAGTGAAAACAGCAGCGGCCCCCATAAGTGCCATGGCACCCCTGCATTTGGTAACCTGCCAGGCTGATATATCTGATGGTTTCAACACTTTGGAAGTAGCTCTTTAGCAGTGCGACAGGCTTTTGGGCAGGCAGGCAGGGTGCAGCGTGGTGGTGGCTGATGTGTCTGTGCGTTGTGCCCCCCCCTAGCTGCGTGGTGGACTCCAAGGTCCCCCTGAAGATCATGACCCCTGTGGTCATCACCGTCTTCGTGCTGGCTCTCTACCTCCACGCGCAGCAGGTGGAGTCCACCGCCAGGCTCGACTTCCTCTGGAAACTGCAGGTACAGTGTGTGTGTGTGTGTGTGTGTGTGTGTGTTTTTGGAGGAGTGGTCTTTATCTTACCACCATGGTACCATGCTACCATAGCCAGAGCACCTCACATGAAGTGATTCCCCACCCTGAGATACCGCCACCCGCGCTGAGCCCTGATCCCCCCCCCCCCGGTGTGTCCCCAGGCCACGGAGGAGAAGGAGGAGATGGAGGAGCTGCAGGCCTACAACCGCCGCCTGCTCCACAACATCCTGCCCAAAGACGTGGCTGCACACTTCCTGGCGCGCGAGCGCCGCAACGACGAGCTCTACTACCAGTCCTGTGAGTGCGTGGCCGTCATGTTCGCCTCCATCAGCAACTTCTCCGAGTTCTACGTGGAGCTGGAGGCCAACAACGAGGGCGTGGAGTGTCTGCGGCTGCTCAACGAGATCATCGCCGACTTCGACGAGGTGCGGGGTGGCTGGCGGCGTGCCTGTCCAGAAAGCTGTCGTTTCATTGGACGTGCTTTTTATGTCGGCTTCCACGTTAGGGAGCCTTGGTTGTTGTTGATTTTTGAAAGATGATTCTTCATATTCACCCTTTTTGGTGTCAAGGAATTCCCCCTTTGTATCAGATCCTAAACTCGCCTCTCCCCGTTCCCCTCACCAATCCCTCCCCCTGCCCCCCTTCAGATCATCAGCGAGGACCACTTCCGGCAGCTGGAGAAGATCAAGACCATCGGCTCCACCTACATGGCGGCCTCGGGCCTCAACGACTCCACCTACGACAAGGCGGGCCGCTCGCACATCCGCGCCCTGGCCGACTACGCCATGAGGCTCATGGACCAGATGAAGCACATCAACGAGCACTCCTTCAACAACTTTAAGATGAAGATAGGTGAGGGAGAGGAGGGAAGAGAGGGGGTGGCTCAGTGACGAGAGGCCATACCCGACCGTCGTTCTTCTGGTCTGTGTGGTGGTTGCAGTGCACTGAGGGGGCGTTTCTTCTGCTCTTTGTGGCCCCAGGTCTGAACATGGGACCGGTGGTGGCCGGGGTGATCGGAGCCAGGAAACCCCAGTACGACATCTGGGGGAACACGGTGAACGTGGCCAGCCGCATGGACAGCACGGGCGTGCCGGAGAAGATCCAGGTAAAGGGGTATGACGGTGGTTAAGATGGCTGCCGTGTACCATGGAGGTGGATAGGGGTGTGCTGTTAGCGGGAACACTTTGACCCCCAGTTTGACATGTGCCACAGGTGTGAGAAGAACAATCACACACACACCTCCTCCTCCTCCTCCTCCACTCAGCATAATGGCCTCTCGTGGGTTCTTTTGTCTCCAGGTAACGTCGGACTTGCACCAGGTGCTGAGCTCCTACAACTACACCCTGGAGTGTCGAGGCCTGGTCAAGGTGAAGGGCAAAGGGGAGATGATGACCTACTTCCTCACCGGCGGACCCTCCAGCAGTTAACACCCAGTGAGCCACCCACAGACACACACACCCCCTGAAGGAGGCCTGGGAGGAGAGAGAAGGGCGGCCATGGACCCACAGAGGAGTCGGACCCAGCCTCTGACCAGCAGGCTTATAGACCTGCTGTAGCTTCTGGGTGACTGAGACACATAACCCCTTCTAATGGAATTTAGCCCCTCCCTTGTTTGCGGAGGTGAGTTCTGATTAGCCAATGCAGGAGACACAGGAAGCTCTTATTCTCCTTTTGGCGGGGGTAACTGTATGTGGGAGGGGCCTAAGTTGGAGTTTGCTGAGGAGACCAAAGACGACCGATCATACTGCACAGACAGGTCCTACCACCTGTCACTAAAGGTCCTAAGCCAATTAAACTAAGTCGAGGTAGGGGTCTGATGCGAGCTCAGAGCAACTCTAACCACGCGTGTTTCCGTTACTCATTTAACAGAAGGAAGTGCGCTACGAGCACAGCTCGCACGAAGGCAACTACTTCACACGTGTACATATAAAACACGCACTCTGTTTTATGTGTACATATGCCTTCTTCTGAAACCGTGTGAAACTTCGTTTTGTCGATGTTGTCTTTTGATCGGTACAGACATTTTGCAGTCTCTCACGTGTGGCGGTGGCACCACAATCCCAATGGACTCAATGTCCATGATGCTGATGCAGAGCCCACCTCTAGGGGGCAGTGGTGGACAGCAGTGGACAGATCCGCTGGATACTTGAACAGCTTGAATAGCGCAGCTGGATACTTGAATTTGATCACAAAACATGAGAAACTGCAGCGCCCCTTTTGTGGGATTACAGAACTCCTCCCCTGGTCCGAAACAGATGCAGACACAGGTACTCCTACATAGGCCTACACAGACACACACACACACATACACACACAAAGGCTATGAACTCATGCTCAAACCCTCCAAGAAGGGTACGCACCATGCTTTAACTGAAGACACTTTCAATTAAGGATGTCAATAATAAAGCTTTTCTTTTGTATTTCCAACATTTTTGTATTTTGACTCTAAAACACCAAACTCTATTAGAAATTTTAGATTCTATATTTTGTACATTAATATATTAGAGACACAGAGAGTGATATCTAAAGAAACATCAACATGTATTCAGATGTACATAGCTGAGGGAAACCGACCTATCACAATCACATGAGCAAAGGGGAGGGGCTTTATTGACTATCTCTGTGCTTGACTAGTGTTTTCCCGTCATCATGTGGTTCTAACTTGTGACATAGCATTCATTGTTTTCTGTGTATGTGTTTTTTTTCGTTTTTTTTAAATCTCTGTGAGAAAGATGTTTTGTTTGCATTCCATTTCCAATCCTTTTAACTTAGGAGGCATACAATGACCAGCGAGCTCCTAATTAAGTAGGCATATAAAGCAAGGCAGGGGTCAAGTGTCAGCTGTATCTGCCACCATTTAGACAAAACCAGCTCTGTCAATGGAAACACACGAGTACACGCAGCACGCCACAGGCTGGAGAATTGCGAGACAGCCAGACTGGTGTTTTGGTACCACAAGCCATTTTGCACTACAAAGCTATCACTCTGCTACCCTTCCCTCGTTTCCCTTTTCAACCCCCCCTCTCACTTTCAGATGGTACGACCCAATGAATGTCCAATGATCTCCAACGAGGCCTTTATACATAGTCTATATGATGATGACACTGAATAGGGGTAAGGGGGTATGAGTGTAATATGTGAAAATGTTCTTCTGCATGTGTCCATCTGCCACCTCACCTACTAGTAGAAGGATCTTCTGCAGTGTTACCAGCATAATCTAATGTCATGTACATTTATTGAAAACAACATATTGCAATTTTTTTTAACACTTCAAGTGGGGCATAACTCATTTGAGCATCATTTGCTTCTGAGATTACTTCTGTTTGTCAGTAGGACTAGACGTTCGAACCAAGTGCAGTTCTCCTTTCGGTTTCTTATACAGGCACGCAAGGAAAGATGGTGAACCTGACAGGACAAGGACAATGGCAGATGTAGAAATACAAGTCCTTCTTTTGGAGCTTTGTGTGTAGTATTAATACTAATAAGTATAACTATTTAGTCCATCTGAGCCAAACTGTGGAAGAAGATACTGCCCTTGTGGTTTTCATTGTCATTTCTTTTCTTCTGCCCACCAGAGTTATACAACTATCCCACCAATGTCCTTTAATAGTGTGTTAGTTGTTAAAAAAACACAGAAGTGTCCAGTGGTGGTTGTGTGTTTTTGCATTGGACAGCGAGGTATTAAAAGCAGGAGTTAAGCCTCTTCATCGGTTCACAAAATCCGTGGCGTGAAACCAGCGTGTCAGGGTCTAGTGCCCCTACTGTTGAAACCATTGTCCTTTCCTCTCACCAGAACCCTGCCCTGTGACAACGTTGGTCTCTTGGAACACGATGCCCTTATTTGCCTCGCTGACCCTTTTGTTTTGCACTCTTCGTGTTCAGTGGTTTGTGCTGTTTAGGACAGAAGAGGGTTTGGACAGGTGGTTGTGCTCAGGCGCCAGGCCGTTTACAACCGTAAAATTGTCAGTGCCATCAGAATCAATTTACCTTCAAAGGTTTTGAAACAAGGCAGCAGAGATGGGTATTGATCCTGGCTTGGAAGGGAGGGCACAGTCCCGATCTCTCGCTCTTTCATCAGCTGATGCAAATGGTAGCCGGAGACACGCTAAACAAAAGCAGTGGTCCAGAAGGAAAAGTCCATCTGTTTTTCAAAGCAAAAATGGGGTTATCTTTGGTTCCTATCATGTCAAACAGTTACTGTTCGCTATGCTGTTTTTACACTGAAATAAACTGCTGAAATGTTGCATTTATCATGACCGTTCTATTTGTTTTACCTAGTTCCACAGCCACATGATTCAACCAAATTGGTTTCCTTTGGTAGGTCTGACTTGTAACTGCAGTGTATTCAAACAAGTTCTCATAAATAACAATGAACCAGCCCGATTGGAGTCGACTATTTTCCGGATGTATTTTTTTTTCTCCAGGAGAGGGCAGCAGAACACCATCATTTGGATTCTTCCAGTGAAGTGCTCTTACCCTTTGTCTTGATCTTTCTTTGCCTTCTCTGTATTTAGTCATGATTTAAAGATTTTAGCGACTACTTATAAAGAAAGACATTGATTATGAAGGCAAACGCTCTGAGCGATGAAAGGCAAAATACAATACAATACTAAAAAACCCTATGTGCTACATTCATCACATAATGTAATTTGCATTGAATGCCAAAACAAGTTTCAATGGGAGGCTATCGATTTCTAATTAATTTCTTTCTAAAGACTTAAGGCAAGAGTGAAATGTTTGAATGAATTAAAGTTTAAATTTAACGGTTTCAGACTTGATGTTTTTTAGCTATATAGGTTATAGTAATTTTAGTGTTCAATTGTCAAACATATGGTGGATAAAAGTGGTTTGTGCTAGAACTGACTTTTATTTGTGTATTGTATTTTCTCAAAGAATCAGGAATATGTTTATTATTGCCTTTTCAAGATGAGACGGATTAATCTGTGACCGTCTATGCAGTTTATCTGTGAAAACTGATCATCAGAGCAAAGACTACAGCCTAGCCCTGATGTTAGGTATTTCCTAACAAGGATGTTTGAGCTGCATGCTCAAAATTGTCTAAAAGGCCTCTGTAGAACTTGCAAACTACTCGCCATATAGCTCCACACACCAGGTGCTCCTCTGAAGAGCGCAGAAACCAGATGACAGTACACACTTATGTTACATGTGACGCTCATTAATTCTGTACACACCTCAGCAGGAAAGCGCTGTTCACAACAACACGGTCCAATAATGTAATAATTATCATAATCACAAGGTGGTCTAATAATGTAATAATTATCATAATCACCATCATTAACATAATCATCCAAAATGACTCCCAGTGCCTGGCCTGCTGAAACCAAAAATATTTGTCTACCAAAGTGGCTCTTCTGTTTAGGAATTATATGAATGAGCCCCATTGTATTTTTCTAACAGGAAAAAATACTCAACTCAGCCTATCACAGTTAAAGGGAATCAGAGCTAGACATGTATATGGTCACTGGAGGACCTCATGGGCCTGGCCCGCTATGTCTCTAGTGCCTGGCCATCTGTTCACAAACACATTACATTCCCTAACATTAACGACAGAATCCATGCACTTTGTTCATAAAACAAACCTGCAGCAGCTTGGATTAACAGTTACTTGTACTCTTCTCAACTCCAGATACCGAGAAAGTCGTAGTTTTGCATGAAATCTGGATTTTTATTAACACTGCGTACTCTTACATCAAATAGATTGCAGCATAAACCAGTCCCGACAACGCTGGATAGGAGGACATGGACATTGGTAGAAAGAAAATGAATACGGAGCAAAAAAAATCAAACATTGCAATAATCTGCTTCAAATATCTTCTGCTGTGAACTCCCTATTGATTCTTCCCAGCATGATGCAGAACAAAACAAAGACTAAAGCCAGACCAAGCCAAGCTGAACCAAACGGTGCTGGGATGCTTCCAGATCCTCCATGGAGGTTTGAACCTTGTCCTAAGAACCACCTGGAGGGACCAGTACTTTGCACAGTGGAGTTTGGGTTTTAGCTCACTACTCGAATAGAGCATTAGGTCATCGAGGTGTGGCATTTGTAACATTTTCAAAAAGCAGGCAATAGACTCTTTGTATGGCTTAACGCTGAACAGCAGTCACCAGACAAAAAGGGGTTGTGTGTGTTTGTGCTCAATACACAAAGTACAAAGCTCCTGCAGGCTTTTCTTGTCATGCAAGGACACAAATCTGCTCTTTACACGCTTGAAAGACTTTTCACCCAGAAACTCATACGATACCACTCCCGGCACAACCATTATCCTCTCCTCCATACGTCTTAAGAGTCAAAGAAACCGTCTCATCTGAAATTGATTTGTAGCTGTAGACTGCAGAAGTACAAGAACTAAATAGGGATGGGTTATTTATTACACTGTTTGAGGAGAGAACTGTAGAGTCAGTCTTTATAATTGAAAACAATGCCACTACGTATTGTGTGTAGTTTAAGATATGCAATAAAATCTACCTAGGGCAAGGGTGCAAATGCAGCAGGACATCCATGTAAGTGATATATTATCTGTGCGTGAGTTAGTAACAAGGAGCTTCTTCAATCATGAACACGAGTCCATTGTCGTGTCAATCATAAAAACCATTTCAAATCAAATTCAACAGTACAAAAAAAACCTTATCAGCCCCCATGATGATGAAACATAGTTCATCCAATAAATAGCATAATCAAAATCTATGGAAATTACTCTTACGTTCTTCCACTAAAAGGCTGTACGCACGTGGAGATCATGATATTGTAGAATCTTTATGATGAGTCCCAGTTTGCATAGTCACTTGCCAAGTTAAAGGCCTGTGTGTGGCCAATACTCTCACGTTCTTCAAACACATTCATTCCAGATGAAGGGGTAAGACTCCCGGGGTCTGGCTGTGGCAGAGTCCATTCAGAGCCGGCAGGTCAGACGAGGCTCGATGGGCTCAGACACAATGCCCTGTCCTGAGAATGGAGGTGAGGACAGTGGGCTTTTCTACTCTCCCACTGTACGTGCAGACGGATCTGGTGGGGACATTTTGTTGCTTCAACTGGACTAGGCGGACAATATGGGGCTTGTAGTCCTTGAGACGTCCCACTTTTAGCTAGGAGTCAACTCCGTCCCGGGGGGAGGGGGGGTCTGACAGATTCCAGTCCGATCTGTCTTCGTCGAATAATGGGATGTGGTGGGATTTGTAGTCCTGGGTCAGACGTTGTAGTCGGGCGCCTTGCTCTGTGGCTGCCTCAGGCTGATCTGCAGCGTCATGCCGGCGCCCACGGCCACGTGGAAGAGGATCTGCCAGAGGTTCCTCAGCTCGTACAGGTACATGTTGGACAGGCAGATGAGGGCGAACGCCAGGAAGGACTTGCTGTTCCTCCACACCGAGAAGTAGGCAAAGAGGTAACACTGTGGGAGAGACAAACAGGTCACGCTATGGGACAGACAAACAGGTAAGGCTATAGGGACGCAAAAAGGTAAGGCTATAGGAGAGACAAACAAGTAACACTATGAGGGAGACAAACAGATAACGCTATAGGAGAGACAAACAGGTAACACTATGGGAGAGACAAACAGGTAACACTGTGGGAGAGACAAAGGTGGCTGCAGGAGAGGGGACCACACCAGCTATTCATTCACAGCAAAGGTTCTAGAGGATTAAGTTTCCAACTAATACCAACCTCATATAACAATAACCATCCAGATATTCCATGATTAGAATCCGTTATTGCAAAATATAAGTTAATAATAAACTAGGCTTCATGTTTTTTATAATGCACAATAATTAGAAGCCTGTGAAGACCTTAAAATCCATTCTTACAGAAGCCATTATGAGAGCATGGCTGTTAATCATACCTTCCACTGCGAAAGGTTATCCAGGAAAATGATCATTGATCATTTCAAAGTCCATTACTGGACTATCAACAACCAAATGGCATTTTTACTCCTAATCAAAGGTTTTTACAATAGCGGTCTGAAAACAGCAATGTACATAGGAATCATTTAGGCCAGCAGGGTGGGGAACAGGTCAGTGCAGTGCTGTGCTGTGCTGTGGCCCACTAGCTATCATAACAATAACTTGTATGTCTGACCTCTTTTCTCATCACGTCACCAACTAGTGGCCTTTGGCAGTCCTTAGATGAGAAACATGGGATGGCAGGAAGGCCTCTCTCCACAGCAGGAAGAGAGGAGGCTGCTAGTCACACAGTGACCCAGAAAGGGTCTCCTCCCTCCACCTCATCACTCACTCACTCACCTGATACAGACAGGCGGCTGTGCCCAGGAAGAAGGCGATCACGTAATTGAAGTCTTCGTCGTCATTCTGAGGATGGGTAGAACAGGAGGAGGAGGAGGAGGAGGGAAAGACACAGGAAGAGAAAGAAAGACAGAGACAGCAAATTGAACTCGGGGAGGTTCATCGAAAAAAGAATGGCACAAAAAGTGCTGCAAGAGCAAGTCGGCCCCTGGCCATGAAAGGGCCTGCCCGGCAGTAAAGTGTAAAGCTGTACTGTTCCGTCACAATTCCCTTCCCTCCCTGGCAGTGCACATTCTGACTGTGAATGCATTACAGGGGCGGGTTTAGCGAGGTCTCCTCTTCCTCACACGATGCCTAGCGGAGCGCTGAGCCTCACCTGTAGGACGCTCTCGATGGCGTGGACGCCCCGTAGCAGGTTGAGGCCCCCACAGAGGACGCTGAGGACACAGGACACGATGCCTGGCAGGGTGACCGCCTCCAGGGTCTGGGTGGGGGCTGGAGGGAGACCAGGAAGTGACACGTTATTATAGGAAGTGATGTCCATTTCTCTTTAACTCCTTCATTGATAACCCCTAGGATCACTCCTCTGGCCACCTCAACACACCTTAATCATTAACAAACTCAGCACCCCTGTGCACCCCCCACATCCCCAGGCTAATGAAGAAAAAATAGGTTTCCATAAAAACCCTTATGAACCCCATGCAGGGTGTTTGATCAGTAAGGGTAGGGGTGTGGGTGGTTGTGTGGGTGTGTGTGTGTGGTTAATTAAATTAAATCATGTATCTTTATTATCTAAATGTGGAGTGACAATGTAAACATTTATATAAATAAACAGGCCTGTTGGTGTTTGTATTTGTATAGCTGAGATAGTTCAGTTATATATTCAGTTATATTCCTTAACGATTGTGTACACTTAAACAGCACAGCAAGCTATATATATATGATAGCAAAGCATGTAGTGCAATTAACAAAGAAAAGAGAATCAGGGAAATATGAAGCAGACCCAGCTTCAAAAGTAGGGCAAGCGACTCTTTACTAGACAAACAGTGTCCACGTGCACGAGCAGACGGACCTGGCATGTGTAAACACTCTGGCCAGCAGAACAGGCTGACATATCCATGCTGGTGACATGACAGTGGGGCAGCACTTGGGAACCTAGTGAGTGGCATTAGTGACTCAGCACAGCTCCACCTGGGAGTCATGAGGTGAGCTCCTGCTTCCTGAAGGACAACACTGTGCCGTCACCAAAACAATATTATCACAAGATCACTAACCACATGGACTAGGGAACTTTGGTCTGTGACAAACACCCAATTTATAGAGAGTAAGTGTTTTCCTTTAAGGACATAGTGCAGATGCAAAGAAGAAAGAGATCTCTTTAAGTTACTGTTAAACGCTAGGTTTAATGTTGTGCCAGTGCCCAGTGGTTTCTTATCTCAGGTAGCATTCTAGCACTGACTCAAAAGGGCAAGCACACCCAGGGGGGACTAGAAAAGGTGCTTCCAAAGGGACCGACTGAGCAGGGAGGGGAACACAATGACTGCAGTGACCCAGGACCGAATCACTTAGCCTGGGTCGCTGAGGTGTGAAGGTGCCTACAGGGAGCTCAGCCATCCACAGCAGCCCAGAGGGCAGGGGGTCTCTGCCGTGGATCCCTAATGGACTACGCCAGACACAGACACAGACACACAGACACACTCAGACACACAGACACACACACACACACACACACAAAAGGACACGACAGGCAGGCAGCAGACTCGAAACAATGACCTTCAGAGAAGCAGTCATCCACATAGGGACAGAGATAGACAGAGAAGGAGGAAGAAAGGGAGGGAGCTTTCATGGGATTAAGTCTGACTTCCTTCCTTTACGGTCTAGAGGACCGCAAGCTGGCCACAAGGAACGGCAGTGGTTTAGCGACACTATCAGCGGGGGTTTAGGAGGACCGTCAATAGTTTCCCAAATCAAATGGAAAGACAGGGAAATAAAGCCTTATGTGACACGGTGAGGCACGACGCCCGCGCCGTGAACATCAAGATGTACCTAGAAAACATCCAAGAGCAGCCTGAAGTTCAGCCAATATATAGACATGAAGAAACACACACACACACGCACACGCGCACACACACACACACACACACACACACACACACAGAGACAGTGACACATACAAAAAGGGTCTTTCAACCTATGGCTGGGAACATGAGATAACATGGAACAGCATAGCAGGGCCCCAGCGCACTGGAACAAGTGAATAGGCTGACAATGTAACATCCCATTCCTACTGTAATTGGATCGAGGAATATGATTTATATATATATATATATATATATATAAATATATATATATGACCTAGACCGTGGCAATGTCAGGGCATAGGAGAAGGCTAGAAAGAAAAGGTGCACCCACTGTACGCTAGGCCTGAATGGTGGCATTATGTTTCAGGGAATGCAGTACTACAGGACTGGACAGGACTACTGGGAGTCTGATGAACTCCTGACAGTGAAATACTCAATATTTACTTACCTATACCCTCACACTTTGAGGTCGTGTGTGTGTGTGTTACCTACCTATGCCCTTGTACTTGGAGGGCTCGTGCAGGGAGAAGCCGTTGATGGAGCCCAGGTCCTCTGTGGACAGCTGGTAGGGCGGCCGCAGCTTGATCTCCGTCTGCATGTCGGCTAGGTTGATCTTCAGCGAGCGGGGGCTGTTGTATCGTTGCTTGGTCTTCTGGATGAAGTTGTCTGGAGAGGTCGGCATTTAATCAGAATAAAACAATAGGAATATAATGTATCTCTGTAGGCTACAATAGAACAGAGCATAATAACTAGGATAAATTAATAGCATAAAAATCATAGTAATAATAATAATAATAATGATAATAATAATAATTTGTCTCCATCTTTGCCCGGAGGGGGGACTGTGCAGCGCCTCTCACCAAACTCGATGAAGGAGTAGGGCCGCACGGCGCTGTTGATGCGCTTGGTGTCGTAGGTGACCAGGAACTGGCGCTGCAGCTCGTCCAGGAAGCAGAAGGCCAGCACGCTGGGGTAGCTCTCCGTGCACACCATCAGGTAGCCCACGCCCAGAGAGCTGGTGAAGCTAGGGGCACAGCACAGGAGGCCAGGGTCAACGCGCCGCCACCACAGTGTGAACCCGGGCTTTGTCAGCCGCCTCACCGAGGTCTTTGAGGTTCTCGGCACAAAACGAAAGGACCCGCATCGTGTGATCGCTAAGAACGCGTGGCCGGAATGTCTGGCAGATGGACAAACCTCTCATGTCAGCGTGTACGTCCGCTCATTTAAATCGTCAACGGGACTTACAGGATATGGTCACATAAACATTCCCCTTCGTTACGAGTGAGTCACCCCGATGACATTTGTAACAAGCACGCCTTACAGAAGCCTGGCAGGTCAGGGGAAGGAGTGAGGCCGACGAGGCCACCCATTTGCGCCTGCCCCCTCCTTGGACTTGGAGCTCTGAGAGGGCAGAATTTGGAAACTAATATGAAGGGGCGTCTCGAGTGGCTTCGATCCCTGAAGTCCCAGCCAACACATTTCTCTTAAAAAAGGACCGATACATCACAGTTAGGGCACTGCCCAAAAAGGATCTTTGAACAATTTTCATTCGTTTTATTTGGGTCTCCTGAGCGCATTCTGCCCATTTTTTCTTTCTGACTCCTCCTCCTCCTCCTCTCTGATTAAAGGACCCTGAGTATCAAAGGGAGTCTGAGGGACCGGGGTGGGGGGTTGAAATATGCTTGCGGATGGCTTTTATTCGGGAAAAGGCTTTCATTTGAGCCAATGGCTGCAGCGTCAAGTAGCAAACAGCTAACACCTAAAGCACTTGAAGGGTTTCAAAGCATTTTCAAAGGCCCCGCTGCACTACCAGGAAGGTGGTGGTGTGATGTTGCTAGACAGCGCTGTTAAACACACTGTGGGAGCTAAAACTCTGGGCTGAAAAAAGGCTAGTCCACAGTCTGGTGACAGCGGCTTCCGCCGAGAAAGAAAAAAAGGCATCGGTCAGGGCTAAACAATATCTAACACAGAATGCAGGGAAACTGACTACTGCACTGAATGACTGCGGGTGCATCGTATAAATAACCATGTAAAAATAGACTCGGCATAGATGAAGATCTGTCACAAATGAACATAAAGAATTCAAACCAACCAGCCCTGGGCTGACATTGAATCCAGTTTGGAAGCTTCTCGGCCAGAGGGCTTACTTACTTGACATTGTAGGGGCCAGTCTTCAGGGTACAGCGGTCCGGGAACTGGCTGAGCTTCTTGGACAAGCCCTTCAGGTGCTTCTTGGTCTCCAGCAGGCCCCTGTCCTGCTCGTAGTCTGTGGAGGCCGAGAGGGGAAGGCCGTCGCCCACCCTCACCACTGAGGCAAACAGCACCATTGACATCACTCCCTCTCTACAGACCTGCCAAGGAGGAGAGGGAGACGATGGGACTTGCCTGCTTGTAGACGAAGAGGAGGAATTGGGCATGTGTCTACTTGGCCCCTTCTGAGGACTCTATAGGCTTCACTGGTTAAGTGTGTGGAGACTCCGGGTGAAACCACCGGAAACAACAGAGCTAGCCGGCTTTCCCATGTAAAGTATTAAGTATAAAGTATCCCTCACAATTGCTTTTTTGTTGAGGCCCTCTGGTTCCCCAAGGTGTTAAAATCCCATCCGCATAAATTGATATTTAGCCTACAGTGTTCATTTTGAAAACAAAATAATACTTTTTTTATTGTGACCCATGGCTGCTGAAGCACATACAATATTCACCACTGTGCTTTCATTTTAAATAATGGAAAAACCAGCTAGCTCAGATGATTATTTAGGCTACATGATTGAAGTTTCAACAAGCTAGCTCACGTAATTTAAAATCGCACCCTCAAGACCTTCATCTGCTTAAGTAGTGCAGTCAATGTGCAGCCCTAATACCGATTAGAGCATACTTGTTATGACACGGTGGTAAGTCAATAGCATAAATTATTCAAACTTGTAGTTTTAGAAATAATACAAAAAAATATATTTTTACTTGCCAGCTTATTTAACTAGAAGACCTGCGTGTATAGCTTTTATATAATTAACATGTATGCGCAGTCTCTATCAATGACTCCTAAAACAGCAGGAGGGCACCACCTCAATGAAGGGTAGTGCCATCGTCAGTTCAGCTTCAGCACCATGGACAGAGATCCGCCAGAAAAGAGCAGACGGGGAACTAACGTTAGCTATCGCGACATCTAAGCTATACTTATTAGCGAACAAGCTTAAATGTGTTCTTGGATTTGATGCATCGTGGCAGATTAATGAATCTAACCAATTGACCAATTAACTAATATAGCTATACAAGCTGACTTGTAGATGTCTCAAGCACTTGTCTTGACTTGTGCACTTTACATTGGCACAAACTTGCAAAACTACTGCTAACAAGTTAGCTACTGTTATCTTCTTCGCAGTCAACGTAAAGTTAAATTAAAGTTTATTCCATTATCCTCTCTGGCTAGTTAGCTTCTGTTTGATTTAGCCAAACGTAACGTTGTCACTCATTCAGGGTGTGTTAAGTATAAGGCCCTAGTCAAAAGCCACTAAGTTAGCAATACTTAGCATGCAAACGTTTGCGATGGCTAACTTAGCTACCTAGTCGCTAACTCTCTCGCATGGTCCCAAAAGCTAGCGTTACAGCAATAATGTTTGATCACAATCTAACCTGACGAGAAGCATAAGTCGTTCATGCAACGGTAGCAAATTAGTTAATGTCTGGCTCCTGAATACATCACTTGGCACGTTTCTTATCAATCCGTACTGCAGCTTGGAACCGCTTACTTAGCAAGGCGTATGTTTACGTGGCCGCTAGCTCGCTTTGCATCATGGGATATGCCATTAGAATCTCATCAGCACCTAAAGATCCAGAGCTCTGCTTAAAGTGAGTGGATGCTCTAAAAATTTGTGTTCTGAGAGCTATGGAAAACCATTCATAGTTATTATCCTCTAGGACTGCCCAAACACTAAAACGGAATTTGTACACACTATGCACTGATTCATTTAGAATCTGACTGGCTATAAGGTGTTATAAAAATAATAGGATATGGAATACATCTCTTTATATAAAAGTGTTTTATTTTAAGCAGATGTCCAACTATTAAACTAAACACTTTTTTTTAACAAACTCAACTAATTTATTTATACACATCAAAACAGGAGTTTCTCAGCCCTATAGGTAACTTCTTAAACATGGGGATGATCTAATTTGCATTGAGAATTAGATCTCTACAGGAAACAACATTTCTGAGAGGAGGTGACATATTTAAAATGTTGTCAAATAAAATGACAATACAAACTAAGAAGCATTGACTCTAGGTTGGCTTGCAACTCAAGTGGAAATGAGACATCTGTTCAGGTTGCACAATATCACAAACCACCACTTCTACTACTACTTATATGATGCCAGTTAGAGACATTCATTATTTAAGCTAGTAAATATTCATTTATTTATTTATTATTGATGATACAAAATAATATGGCTGATGAAAAGGTCCTGTGTACTACCATGTTGAATAAGATTAAGTTACGTTCACTAAGGACATTAGTCTAGCACCACATATTGGAGGCATATACACTGGCAGCATAGGGTGAGTACCCACATTTTCAAATTAAAATGAAGTGATGATATTATGTTTTTATGACGGAAATGTTAAGTTAATATTCTGCAGGGGAAGCATCGTCTTTATTAGAGTTGAAGAGAACAGCGTCTCACAGACAGCTTCTCATCACAACCCATTCTTTAAACAAAGACAACCGCTCACCCAGGGTGCAATGCTCCAAGGAACTTGCCAGCTTGGAGAGACCTTTCCTTAACCACCGTGTTTGTGTGTGTGTGTATGTGCGTAATGCTACACGTTGACAATGATGGATGTGTGCAGTTGCTGACAACTTCATGAATAGCTGATGGTCTAGTGGAACGCTTGCAGAAAGTTTCTGTCATTTCAAGTGACACAGACTCAATAGAGGGGAAGGGGTCAACCCATGCACAGGTTCTCTCCATCTGAATACTGCCGTCTTTCACTGCTGACAACTCAGTCACGGTGGCTGTAAGAAAAAAAACGAAGCGGTTCCACTGGAAGGACATGCAGTCATAACACTATGGATTTCAGCCATAGTTTTTATGGGGTCTTTCAAAATCTCTTTTGTCTTTTCTTTGCTGTCTTGAATGTTGTTGTTTTTTAAATATAATCAAATGTGTGCAAGATATTTGGAGATCAAATCGATCTGAATCAAGGGAGATTGACAGTGCACATTTGACAATGCATGATTATTAACTATTACCGAGGCAGGATAATAGTGGGACATTGAAAACCATCAACCACAATTTCCTCAACAACAAGCGAAGTTGTCGAGTTGAAGAGAAAGAGAAAAGATAACACTTTGTGTCCTGCAGACTCATTCATCTGGCAGGCATTTCCCCAATACCTGGCTCAATATCTGAAAACCTTTTAGCCCTGCAGACAGCCTTTAGTCCAAAGGTTGATTACACTAGAAACACTAATTATCTAAAAATGGATTCTGACTATCATCATACAGTATGGATAGACTTGAAGACTGCCCTACATTCTTAACTCTTCTCAGCATCTATTCAGAGAAAAAACCAAATGAATACAATTTTCTTTAGTTTCCAATACATGAAAAGCAATAATTGATCATCAGCAATAAAGAGTTGTGCTATGATATTTATCTTTTGATTGTCAGTTGTCAGTAGAGCCATGTACAGATCTTTTCAAATACTGCATTAAGAAAAAGAAGGCAAAGAAAATCTTTATTTTGCTCAACCATAAACCCCATAGGCCTATTTATTTCTTTGACATCTGTTATTTGGACCAATGTTTTTCCATCTAGTTAATTTCCATACCAGAGATACGGAAGTGGGCTTGTCTCTAAATGTCGTACCAACAGAGAAAAATAAACACAAAATGCCAGGGACAAAACAGGCCTGATAAATGTTAAAACTCAGAGAGAGCAGCAGACACTATTTGAGAAAGCAAAGCGTAGTCCCCAGTAGGTTACAAATTAAAGGGTAGTGGAAGGTCAGGAAGATGGGACAATGCGTCTGGAAAAAGAAAAACAGGGACACGTGAAAGTATGACCTGTAATAAGAAAAAGGTTTTGGTTAACAGCCCTTTTAGACTTTAAACTTTGGAAATGTTGTGCATTAATAGATCTTTGCACTCATGGCACATTTTCATTTCCGAAAATTCCTGCCACTTAGAGAGGATGCCACTCAGCCATTTAAAAAAACTGAACAGAGTTAGTGTGGCCTGGCAGAGACCAGAAAAAACTGGGTTCCAAAGACATGTCTTTCAATTGGCAAACCACAGATATAGTCCAGTAAAGGTATCAACAAAGTAGAAGTATCCAAACATAAGTTCATTACTCATTAAATATTTTAATTTTTTTTACTGTGCCAGTTTCTGGGACTGGTATCAGAGTATTTGGCTTAACAAAGCACGTATGAGGGTCAAATATTTCCTATTAGTTTGTGAGGGGCTATTTTAAAAAAATGTGTCCATCGTCCAGTCATCTTGTTTAAAGCTAATCTGTCAGTTCTAGTTCAGAGGGCAGTTACTAATCTAATTATTATTTCTCAAGGATGACGGACAACTCAGATTGGGTGTCTGTATACCATAGAAACAGCGTTAACCAAAGCCGTCCATCAACCCATTGACCCCAAGAGGTCAGGGGCTGATTGACATGTTTATTGATGTCACTCGTCTGCTGTAGTATGAGCTTCTCACGGTCTCATGCTGCTAATCCCCAATCCAAGACTTTAACGCAATGCTACATTTAAAACACAACAATATACCAATAATCTGTAATTTCTATAATCTTGATAAAAAGAAAGACAAAATAGCCCAATGTATAGTGTCAGAATTAACGTTTAGTTTAAGTTTGACACTTACAATAGGGACTCACAAGAAAATGCTTTAGAATTTAATGAATTACAAAAACTTGAAATGTTTGAGACTTTATTTTTTATTCGGCAGGGACTGTACATATGGCTGGGCAGAAAATCAACAAAGGCAACAATGACTTCTTGGCATTAGTGGGGCATATTTCCATAACAACATGGACCTTTGGGATAAGACGGACGTGGTCTTTATTTAAAATCTTTCTCAAATCAATATTAGCACTAAGAAAGACAATCTAACAAGAGTAAACAGAGATAATCATATCAATAAAGAAAGCAACACACCTAAATAAAGCATTACGCCAATATC
This sequence comes from Galaxias brevipinnis, assembly GCA_036023535.2. Classification (NCBI taxonomy): domain Eukaryota; kingdom Metazoa; phylum Chordata; class Actinopteri; order Galaxiiformes; family Galaxiidae; genus Galaxias; species Galaxias brevipinnis. The sequence continues at coordinate 28,279 of JAVQIZ010056823.1, forward strand.
TACGGTAGCTATGTAAAGTATATCCCCTCTTTCTGTGTGATTATACAGCTAGCTCTGGATTTGCATACCATTAGGAACATTAACACACCCACAGTGCTTGTTGCCAGGCAAAGTTACTTTTTAGACTGACCTCATTGGAACCAGCCAGTAAAAAAAAAACTATTAGGAGATGATGTATTAACCCCTATTGGGATGACAGCAAATTGTGTAGTGCTTCCGGTTCACATCAAAGGAACAGTAAACTAAACAATCTAATTTACTGTTTTGTTCTTTTTTTTTGCGGGAGAAAACTGTAAACAAGTCTATCATTTTGCAACTTGGCTAGCTAAGAAAGAAAGTCTAACTGGAATACAATCAACAAACAAGCTAGTTCCCTTTAATTGTGTTTCGCTATCCCTGAGAACCTTATTCATAACGAAAGCAACCACACTCCTGAATAATGAAAACAAGTTCAGCTACGGATAAGCTCTTAAATATTTATAGCGGCTTAAGCCAGGGAGCTGGAAACACACAAAATTAAAGTCCCCACCACGGTAATGATAATGGGTCCTGTTATCGATGACGGTGCTATGCTTGGAGACAGAGGGAGAGAGATAAGAGCAGAAGAGGGGTCCGGGGACTTTTAATCGACTTCACCCACACCTTCGATCCGCACTGAAGTCATCCATTTGGATATGTAGGGACAAAAGGGATTACCCCCGCAGAGCAGGGAGGCCGGTTAGGCAGATACCCACTGATCCGAGCATTACGCTCTACGCTTCTCCCCGTGGTTTAGTTGGTGTGGAGACGCAGAGCGGGTGATCGAATACAAACTAACGTGATCCTGGATCTTCAGAAACCACTATACAGTAAAAACGATTGCCATGCGTCTTGATTTACGTATGTTAAATACTGACAGTTTGGGGAGGATGACACAGTCTTGGTCCTAATACATCTTTGAAATGAAAAGAATAACCCTGCATACTGTCAGTCAATAATTCTGGCTCCCATGTTTGTCTCTCCCAATACTTTGAACTTGACTGGCCTAATTGCTCTGAGGCATATGTTTGTTAAAATGTCTAGTGGCCCTTCCCTACTGTAACGCTGGAGAAAAGTAGGCAATGCTAGGTATATTTACAAGAGGCCTTCACAAATGTGTACAGCATTTAAAATAGGCGCGAATCTGAAAGATTTATTTTTTTTTGGTCTGCTAAGAGCTTTTTCTCTGTCCAATAATGTCTCTGGTACAATAGATAAGTTGAGGAAAAATAGAACCCAGTCTTTCAACAACTCCCAACCACTTGGTCCTTCTATGCTTTAGGGCTTTGTTTTTTTTCCTCTCGATATCAGTCTTGACGCGCTAGCGGGCAAGCCGTTTCAGTACACATTTTTAAGGCCACGATATTGAGCTACACACAAGATAATAATGTCTTCTCCAGAGCCTGAAAGGGGTAGCCTGAAACCAGAGCAAATATTGTTTCCCTAGACTTCACACATTTTCTTTGTCTCATGACACTGGCCCTAGAAATGATCAGATTGTATTGCAAGCAAGGCGTCAAAAGCAGGATCTTTGACCAATCATATAAGGAAGGGGTCAAAGTTTTATAGTTTGTCTTTCTCTAAAGGCCACAGACTAGACAGTGCCAGGGCAGCCAGAGCCATCATGTCTGTGAAGTCAAATGAAGCAATATCCCAAATGGTTGTAGGCTGCCATTACGGTCCTTTACAAAAAAACATAGAAACCAACCATTGCATATTTATATTGACTTTGACAGTTCACAGACTGCGTTAACCATTAGCTGAGCTAGGTGGTACCGCACCCTGTCTTACACCCCCCAGAGGCTGGCAGAAGCCAGTCACATTCCCAGTGCTGAGGAAGGGCTAATATTGCATAGATACAGTATAAAGTGTAACTGTTTACAAATGCGGTCACAGTATATAAAAGACAAACAAAAACAAAACAAACAGCTTTTGTTCTATCAAAATATTCATGAAAAAAAGAACATCTCAAGTGGTCAGACTGCAGGTAACCCGCTGATCTTATTACAAACAATATCACCACTGGATTAAAAAAAAACAAAAAAAACTTTTGCCTTTGGCTGAGGTCATCAAGTCTCCCAAGTCAGTGCTGATAGGGCCCTGGCCAGGGGGGGTCAAGGGTCACAGTGCAAAGACAGGCTCCGCCCCCTTAATTCCACCAGCCTTATAGCTCCTCCTTCCTCTTGCCCACCTTCTCGTGGTCCCGCCCCCTCAGGCTGCGCATGAACCCTATGAAGCCCGCCTCCTGGAGAGAGAGGAAAGAGGGGGAGGCAACGGAAAAGAGAACCGGGTCTCATCAACGGGACCACCAACCGCATGAAACAGAATACCTTTTCTGCTCTGGAAATGGCTTTGGGCTCTGCTCGACTCTGCTTACCCCTCGCTCGCCGCTGTATTTCTCCGCAAACTTGCCGTAGTTGTAGTAGTTGAAGGTGGGGTAGCCGTCCACACTCTCCTGCTTGCACAGCTCGCCGTTCTGTCCTTTAGTGCAGTCCACCGCCGCGTAGGCAATCTGACACACAAAGGCAGAGCAGAGACAAGGCCCCAATCTCGTTCATATTCACCGTTATCCACACAAGGAGAGAGGGTTACAGTAAGTGCTCACACACACCCCAGCTGCTTTGGCATAGAGCAAGGCTGTTTTTCACTCTCAACACATTCCACTGCACTCTCCCAAATTTAGCCTGCCAGTTTCTTTCTCTCTGGGTTAAAGAAAGTGACTAATACATTCCTTTCCAGCTACCCGGAGCACATCAAGTGGGTGGGTGAAAAAACACAACAATCACGCCAACACAAAAAATAACAAAAGGAGACGAAAGTGTTTGTGTGTGTGCATGAGTGTGTGTCTGTATGTTTGTGTGTGCATGTGAGATAGAGGTGGGGGGGGGTGGGGGGGGGT
>JAVQIZ010056831.1:0-14402 GCA_036023535.2 Galaxias brevipinnis
TTTTGTTTGCTCACCTTGGTTTGTTCCAGAAGTTTCTGGGCCGCTTGGCTCAGGTTGGTGACGGGAGGCAGCAGGATCCGCCGCCCCCTATTGAGCACGGGCAAAGCTGCAGGGCCGGCCATCAGGAAAGAGAGGGGGTCCACCTCTGCAGTGACGACATCAGTGTCGGTTGACAGGTCTTCTGAGGTCACAGGAAGCACCAAGGTGGGCTGGTCCGCTGTAGTCACGGGAACCACTGAGGCGTCCTCATCAGTCCCAGGGAGACTGGTTTTATCCTCACGCTCCTCATCAATCCAGCATACAGGGCTCTGGAAAAACACACAACATTATAGCAATGGAAGACCTCACAATAACAAAAGCTATCACCCATGGTTGAGTTGCGCATTCTATATCTATATCTCAAAAACAATTGACTCACAAAGCAGTGGGGGTCGTTGTTACTTTTCTCAGCAATCAGTGCCCTGTCTGTGGCGAGCTTAGCTCCCACCCTCCTGTCCCAGGACTCCACAAGCCTTTCCAGGATCTCCTCCTGGCGCTCCCTGCACATAATTTTGAGCTGCTCAGTCCATGCCAGCGCCTCCTTTAGATTAGCTTGCTGTAAGTCAGCCTGCAGTCGCTGCCCTTCCTTCTCCTTCACCTTCTCCCCTGCAGCCAACTTGGCTTTTCGACTCTTTTTTCGAAACAGCTTCTTCCTCAGACCTCCCAAACAGCTGGCTTTCTGGAGGTGGTTCCTTTGGCACCAGAAGGCAACGTCCTGAGTAAGTTGTCTGTACTCACTGTCGTCCTCATCAGAGATAAGTCCGACAATAGCGGTCATCAGAAAACATCTGCAGGTGGCAGGTTGATTTGTTGTGGGTGAAGTCTGCAGTGTAGAGGGTGAAGAGAAACGGTGCAAGAACCGTTCCCTGGGGGGCCCCCATTCTGCACATGATTGTGTCCGAATGACACTCCCTGGTCCTCACGTACTGTGGACGGTTGGTGAGGTAGTCCAGGATCCAGGAGGTGAGGTGGTGATCCACCCAGGAGCTCTCCAGCTTGTCCCCCAGAAGCATGGGCTGGATGGTGTTAAAAGCACTGGAGAAATTAAAAAAAATTATTCTGACCGTGCCCCCAGCCTTCTCCAGGTGAGAGAGGGATCTCTGCATCAGGTAGATGACGGCATCATCTACCCCAATACCAGGTTGATAGGCGAACTGTAGCGGGTCCATCGATGGTTTCACAAGGGGCCAACTGAGAGATACCCCTATACCTGTCCCTAATTCCTATTCCTGCAGGCTTTCAATGCCAACTCGGCAGGGATACTTGCCAGCTGAAAAGAAGATAATCTTTCCCTACTCCGTTACTGCAGGCTTAATATATGACGCTCTGCAGATATCCCTATACCTATCCCTATTCCCTATGCCTGCAGGCACTTTCTGCCAACTCTGCAGGGATACTGACCACGTGAAAAGAAGATAATCTTTCCCTACTCTGTTCCTGCAGGCTTTGATAAATGACGCTCTGCAGGAAAGACTTACCTTTTGTACCTTTGTCCTGAGATTAAACGAAGAATATTTATGTAAAACTTGGTGTATGAAAGCTTCTCCATAAGGAATAATTAACATCAAATAATCCTGTAGAAATGTATGTCATTGGAAAGAACTACTTATATTCTTCAAAATGATATGTAAAGTTTAGATGTGTGATGTAATAGTAACACACCACAAATGTTTTAGCATATCAACTTCATTCATATTTTTGACAGAATTCTGGAACCTTTTGACTCAGGCTGGAAAGGAAGAAGCTGGTAAATGTCAGTGTTTTCCTTTCAGGAGTTGTTGGAATAAATTAAGCCAGGGAGACGGTTTACTCCTTCTGAGGTACAGCAGCTCTGATCTTCGGCTGTCACAATTTCCCTCTCTCACTCCTCCATCTGACGCCCTACACCCCATCGGGACTGCTGCATCAAGGAGGGGCCATTTGTCAGCCTGCTGCAGGGGCTTCCTTCCTTGGCCTTCGTTTGCAACAGTGCCCCATTGGGATCTGGTTTCACTGTTTGTTATATTGACCTTTGTCCACAGCTCAGGCCAAAATAAACGATTGGTCTTGGGACACGTGTCGTGGTTGTTATTGATTATGGTCATCAACCAGGTCAGCCAGGATGGGGAATAAATCAGTCCCTTAAATACATCAGTAGTGGCTTGTGCTCACCACAGCCGATGACATTGATATCTCGGTGACGCTGAGCCAGACCCTCGGCTGAAACTCCGCTGGTAATAAGCATATGGTGGAATAGCCACACAAAAGGCTGTCAAGAGTGTTGTTTCAATAGCCACTGATTGTGCGCCAGTGCCTAAGGTAATCAACCAGGTCCTTCTGATGCCAGATTAGTCGACAAGGCTCTATTAAATACAGCAACCAGTTAGAAAACGAAAGACACAAAAGAAAAAATAAGTGAAGGGAATGCCTCTCAAATGGTGAGATGGCCAAAAAGCAGTCCCTGTGACCATCAAAATACAAGGTGATAAGGTGATTTAGAGGCATTAGCATTTAGACTACATTTTGATCCTTTATCATGTCTCTCTTATTGGTGCTCCCTGTGGTCCATGGCCACTTACCCTTGGAGCAAATGCACACTACAAGCTAGGCCTTAAGGCCAAAAGATAAACACGCACACATACTCACGGTCTGTCACTGTACTACATTTGGATGGAACTGCCGCACAAGCACCAAAAGCCACTCAGAGGTTTGATCTGTTGACCACCGCACAGACACCCAGTGAGGGGGACCCCCTCCGCTAACTGAAAACAACCCAGAGCCTGGTGCGTCCCCAGGGGGCTGATTCCTGCTGCCGCGGCCCCAGCACTGCTCTCCATGCCGGGGCCAGGGTGAAGAAGATTGCCATGCTAAGTGGAGCAAAGTGCTGCTGACCACAGTGGTACAGTGGATGATGCCCCTACGGGGATGTCAGCCTCCTTTCAGCAAGAACACTGAGGGAGAGGGCCCTTCAGTTCCCTAGCAGAAGGCCACCCGCCATAACAAATGGGCACTTAAAGCTGCAGTATGTAAGTTTTAATTTCGAGGAATAAATGAAAATGTTATGTTTTTTTACGTTTATTACATACCTCATTGAGGATATCATTAAACCAAATGCTCAGAGAGAAGGTGAGCTATATATGCGCACCCTCGGTCCTGTATTCAGCTTTTAAAAAATCGAGGGACGACAGCCTATCCCCAACCAATCAGGAGAGTTTTTTCAAGGAGTAAGGGCTACCTGCCTGTCAATCACCTTACGTGCACACTCCTAGGTAAAATCCCTGCTTACAGCGTCACCCTCCAAACAAGCTTGTTGTTACAATTCGCGTTGCAGACAAAAGTAGCAGCGTATGAACAAGTAGTTGCAAGGCGGTTGAAGTCATTGCATGTCGTAGCAAAAGACTTGGCTTGTCAAATTTCCAAGACAGTTTTAGAACGTTAGGAAGTATCGCACCAGATTTATGTCAAAAAGGCATTATTCATTTACATGCATATGTTGGATATACTCGGCAACGTACCTATGGTGCCAATCGCAGCTAAATAAAAACAATTGTCATGCACTAGCTCAAACTAATAGGGGAATCAAATTATGAAATCGTTTTTGTTAACGTTAGCTTACTGTATGTCGTTACTAGGGAAAGGGTCATTTGTGTCTGTGCTCATTGCTTTGGTGTGAACCACTCAGTTTTAGAGCATCTATGATCAGACGTTCAGGATTATTTTGTTTCTCACCTCAGAATCAGACCAGATCAAAAGTAATCGCTTTGGTGAGAAACAAAAATATGCACAACATACACATGATTCATGAAACACTGCCTTGCTCAGGCTCATAGTCAGAGCGCGCACAGGCATGTGTGGGATGGGCTGAGAGGGAAAGGAGGGACCAAAGACTCAGGAGGTTGGCCTTATTGAGTTTTGTGATTCAAATTCTTGCAATTTTCCCCCAATTCTCTAGAACTTACATACTGCACCTTTAATGGGTGCGAGCGCCTGTGAGTTCTCACCAAGTGCCTGTGCGTGTGTATGTGCGGGTGGGCTTATGAGTGTGTTTCTATCTCTCCAAAACCCTTCTCTCCAACTGATTGCAGCAGTAGTGCCAATGAATCCTGACAGTTATGTTTAATGGGACACTCGCTTCTTTGCATCCCACTCTGCGGAGTGTTGAATTTGGTTCACAGAGCCTCCCACTGTCAGAGGCATGGCCCATCTGAGGGTGGCTTCCTTGGAGTCCAACTCCCCGTCTTCTCAGTACTCCATTCAGCTCTCCTAGTGTAAGTTTTCTGGTTTTCTCTTTGTTACTCCTCCCGGCTTTCTTGCCGTTGTTACCGTTCTATTTCACTCCAGCTCTTGTCCCTAAACGTTGTGCAACTTGTTTTGGTATCGCATTGCTTTCAGCAGGTCCTCGGCCGGTAACCACTTGCAGTGAACGGTTTGCTTGTGTTTTCATGCATGTCGAGCAGAGCCTCACTCTTCCACCTGCTGAGGAGGCTTATTGTGTTTCAGCTGCTCTCTACATGATGACACATCATTCACAGATATTATGGGCTGTCGGTTTTGTTATATTGCCCAGGTCAATCTATACAAAAGTAGAATAATGGCACAATTTATAATTCCACTAGCCCCACATAGATTTGTAGAGTTTACATTCATTGAACAAACATATGCAGATGTATAGTATTCGATTTTTTGTTTGTCAACTCGTTCCTCGTCACTGTGTGAGTGCAGGTGTGATGTTAGCGGGTTGTTAGTTAGTGCTTGAGAAAGAGAGAATATTGCCACAGAGGAAGCTCCTCCACAGGGGGATGGCTGCACACTTCCATTGTCATGACAACCCAGTTCTGCAACTGGAAAAAAAACATATTCTTATTCTTGGCAAGCAGTACAAAAATTGATGGTAGTGTCTTCTTAATGAACTTAAACTTAATGTGAGACTTTTACCAAAAGAGTAGCTAGGTTTTACATTGTTAATAGGAATTCTGGGAAGTAACACTTGTGAATATGCTGTTTAGCATGGAGTCATCTAATTTAATCCTTGAGTAAAGGTGGTTTATGACGTTGTTGTACTTGCAGTCAAATACTACGATATGAGGCTTCCCTGTTTAATATATGGAGTCATGTATATTGGTTTGGATAGTGATGGTCAGCTGATGAAAACTACCTAGTTAGCAAAACCAACTGACATGGTGTGGGCCATTATATTGTGCAATCTACGCACTAATACTAATGTATTAACTAAAATGTACAATTTGCAAGCATTTTGAAGATGTCCCATTAAGGGACTACTCTATTCGAGGGCCCCATTAGTTCCAAAGCACCTCAATATACCCCATAGATCACAAGAGACATAAAGACCCCCCCCCACACACACACACACACATACAACGTACACACCACTCCCTGACTATCTCCTCTGCCCCAGGCAAAGTTGAGTCAGACTGAATTGAGGTCTGCATGCTGAATGAAAGAGAACCCTGCTTGGTCTGACGCTGTCTTACGTAAAATTCAAGCTTGTTGTTCTCAATATGATGATGATGAAGGGGAATGTCGGATCTTCATGGTTTATTTATGGAGCTTGGGTAACTTATTGCTTTTTCAAAGCTTATAAAGAAATGGGCACAGATGCACCCACAGACAAACGCACGCCCTTCCATAAATGGTTAAGTATGCTGTGTCTCACACACAAATACACACCCTTAGAAACTGTAAATAGGTAAGCACTCTCTCCACCAGACACACGTGCACAACTGCACGCGCACGCGCGCGCGCACACACACACACACACACTCATAGAGAGAAAGAGAATGGGAGACTTTAATTGTGGGCGCTCAGTTTCTACATTAATACACAGATTGGACTGGTCAGCCTTAATCTTACATTGTTGCACGTCTTTCTGAATATTACATAAAATGTTCATATTATAATATAAAGATTATTAAACATGGCATCTGGTGACAAAAGCAAAGAAAGCTTACCTAACAACTCCGTACATTACGAGAAGGTTTCCAAGAAGTCCCACAACACAGATAACGGAGTAGAGCGCAGTGATTGATATGGCTATGACAATATCCCCGGTGCTTTTAACCGGACTCGGTCCTGTCTGGTTGTTGTCGTTGGCCACAAGACCCATGTTTTCGTCAGGAAAAGTAACGTTGAAAGGAATGACCGAATAAAGGTCGGCGAGATCAGCACCGGGCGCAGGGGACGGTTCCATGGTGCGTGGCTGTGTAGCTGTCCTCTTGGCTGTGGTGCTGAGAACTTCACCCAACAAGATTAAACAGAGAGGGGAGGCACTGTTCATCTGTTGAGGCAACTCTGCTTAATTGGCTGAAGGTCCAATCTTCCGTCTGCAATTAATGAGCTGTAGAGCTGCGAATCGAAAAACTTTCCTAAAGAATCAGAAACAAAAAGCTCTTGTAAGGTAAAATAAAGTGGAAACCATACGCGCAAACTTAATCTATTATCCAGTTGAACAAGTGACTTAGAGCTGTACGGCTACAGCGTGTATGTACATTCTGGGCGCAAGGATATCTCCATTGGGTCGTGGCTCTCCAAACGTCAGTTTGTTCTCGTCGCTCCCTGGCCTGGTTTTCACTGTGTCGACGTCAAAACATGGAACGTGATAAACTGAACGAATAATCCACTAAACATAGTAACATGAGTTAAAACATTTTTTACTCAAACATTACATTGATATCACTGGTTAACATTAACATACTACAGGCACAAATGAAATTCTAAATTATAATTCTGTACAAGCGTTATGACGCCTGTTTTATGTAGGCGTAAAGTGCATGTGTTTTTCTGCTCCGTATAATCTCGATTCTAGAAATGAATACTTAATTTGAAACTATACACTTATGTTTAGCTAAATCTTAAATCGCCAAGAGTAAAAAAGCAAGGTTGTTTTCTGAGATTTATTTTACAAGATTAATTTAAATGTAGAAAAGCTGCTAAATGTTTCAAGATTTATAAATTATATCTGAAACTACAAATTTAAACATTTACTGAAATATTTTTTCAGACACTTATAATTCCGAGGGAAAAACGAGATTAAAAATGAATCTGGAAAAATATGACTAGATTCAAGTTAAATCTGGGAAAAGATAACATGTAAAATGTTAACGCTTTTTCAAGCACCTGGCGCCCTATATAAGTATAGTGACCCAATGAGTAGCTTGACCTGGAGTACAAGTGTTGACCGTGTACGTTTTCCTCATATTGTAGCCTAAATGGACAACATTCTTTGTAACTTTTAAGTGTTATTTACTTCAGGTCTGTCTTTAAAAAAATTCACATTTAATTAAATGTAATTTACGAGTCTCTAGAGTCTAAAATTATCTGACAACCTGAAAGTCCACATAAAACACGTGACTGAAAGTCCAAAACAGAACTTATGAAATTAGAAAAACGTAATTGCTTTTTGGAAATATGTAGGTTAATTCAACGTTGAATAAATACTAAATGTCAGTTTTCTGTCAAATTTTGCATTGTAGTCAGATCTCATATCTTTGGCTGCTATCTCTTACAGTGACTTAATAGCTCATACCTTAGTGTGATATTCTTAAGGAGATTGATCAGGGCAAGACAGAACTCCAGAAAGATAACAATTACAGTAGGTGTTATGGGCAACGTCTCATCAATCTTGGCAATGTTCCCCGTGCTCATCATTACACTCTGATATCTCCCCCCGGAAATGAAATGTTTAGCAGACATTCTGCCTTTGTTTGGACACTAACAATTAACTTTATGCATGCTCTCTTTTCCTATTTATCTTGCTGCTTCCCTCTTCCTCTTTCTACCTCTCTCGCTCTCTATATAATGTATACACATACTGTATATGTACATGTATCTTTCTGTATCCATCTTCCTTCTCTTTCACAGACACTCACACGCTCGATAAGTCCCTTATGCTGTGGATCCAAGTATTAATTTCCCTGACCTATATATCTACTTTTAAAGACCCTTATTATAGCTACTCATGCTCTATAAAATAGACTTTCAATATAAAATGAAAGCACTCTTGGGAGAATGAATTTGCAGTTGGTCTGACTTAAACAAGCAGTGTGGTCCTCGGGATCCCATGGAAACCCCTGTAACCCCTGTAAATCTGTACTAATTGCGTGGGATCAATACTATCCCATCCATTGATCTGTGGGAGAGACAAGCTCCTATCCTCCAGCTTTTTCATCAGTCCAGGCGTTGTCTGTCTCCTCACTATGTCGACCGCCCTCCTCCCGACCTAGAATGATCACATCATTAATGAGAGTAACTTGTTCCTAGGGATTTCCCCCCACCTTTGGAAGGAGTCAGAGTGTGGTTAAAAGATGTGCGTCTCATTAGAAGCCCATATCGGAGACCCTCCAGATTAACCCTCCCTTTGGTCCTGGCGGGTGGAGGTGCGGAGAGTCTCTCCCCTGATGGAGCAGCAACCACACAGGCCAGCAGGCAGGCAGGCAGTTAAGGCGGCCACCGTCTGAGTGTCTTCATGCTCTGCCTCAGTGCACCGTGACAGCCCAGATGCCTTGGGGCACCGGCCTCTTGTTTTTCCCCTCCTCCCTATGGAACTTCAGGTTCCCCCTTTTGGGTCCAGTTTGAAATGAGGACAGGAGAGTGCAGCGGCAGGAGGCTGATCTCAGATCTCGCAGAGGCCTTGGCTGCACTGTTCAGGCACAAGCCCCAAAGCTTCCCATCATCAGCTCTTGTGCAATAGGCTGTGTTAAAATATGTGAGTCAGAACATATGCTCAGACGCAGGCAAAGGGAAAATGTGAAGAGGTAGAGGTACTACATGGGACACATTCTAAAGATGTGTTTTTGCAACAGTGTGTACGTGTGCTTAAAAATATGATTGATGCAAAAAGATTTGAAGTGAAAGAGGGTCTATCTATTTCCATCTTTGCCCCAGACTGTAAGAGGTTTTGTAAAAACGTCTCTCACAGTCAGACAAAAGATATAAAACACAATTTCAAAATCACAACCCTGGTAATCTTCACCTATGGATGTGCCAGAAAAAAAGAATATCCAGATCCAGACTCATGAATTGTCGCTGACAGCCAGAGACAAAGGAATTGATCACTGCCTCCCTTGCTGTCTTGCTGAGACCTGATGCTGGTGTTTTTGTTCCTATCAGGGGATATTTGCAGAGGCCACCGTCATCAATTCAAATGATACCATAGAAGGCACACTTTTCTATTGACCACAAGGAACCTTAATGAGAATGTCATATGATCCAGTGTGACAAAAAGAAGGCTCTTTTGTAAATAGATATGCCCCTTCTACTTGTCCCGTTTCTATGCTTGGCTCTCCGTACTGTAGGCCCCTGCTGTCCATGGGCTCAATGTGTCCCCAGTGGCTGGTGGCAACAGGTGACGGGTGAGGGTCTCATGTGAAGTGCGCTGTGGCTTGCTCCCCAATAGTGCGTTTTCTATGCCCTCCTCGTCACGTACCAAGCAGATGGGAGTCAGACACTGGAGATGTCCGGATGCATTATCTCCATTCCACTCACTGCTGGCTACAGTTGAGATGCTGAAGGAGCCCAGGAGGACTGACACAGGGGCAGGCTCCTCCTTGCGCCATATGGCCTCCGCTGGTTTTCTTCCAAAAAATAAAGGCAATATATTTTTCTTTGAATCTCACATCCGTTCACAGGGAAGGCGAAATGTTGCGAATGTTATTTACAGTATGTACTTCATTACAGTACTTCAATGTTATATACGTATATACAGATCATCATTCTTATCATTAATGAGATTAAAGCAAAACTCTCAACATTCAAATGTTTTCTGGACTATTTGTTACGTTAGGAGAGCTGTGGAATCACAAAGTTGATGAGCCCAGTGATTTCCTGCATTGACACAGAGCCTCTGCCTCACTTTATGCCACGGCCTCATCGAGGATCTGCCTCATGATTTTAATCTGACATGCCTTTTTTTCTCCGGCCTTGAAGAAATCTTTAGATAACTTTTATTGCATGTCTAGCACTTCCGCTCTTGGCAAGCTGATGTAGAGGTCATCCTTCCGTGCACGGCATTTAGACTCAAGAGTGTTCAAGTCGGTGTCAAACTTGACATTTTACTTGCCAGAATCAGATCGGTAATTACTGACCATTAGAGTTATACCAGCCATGGCATGAGCAACAGTTAGAAGCGTAACGATTACTTGGCAAGCTCATTAGTAAACATCTATTACAGGGTCTTGGCTGTGTTAATGGTCAGTCTCCATCCCATGGAGGGAAATGATAGGCTGCTATGTTTTCGCTCTGTGACAGACGGCAGTATGCGTCGAAGGATGTGTGCCTGCTAGTGTTCAAATAACCATTCAGTTTTATGTGTGGAAATGTGTGTTGTGAGGCTAACCAACGTTTTTGCTAAAATTGTATATTCTTACAGAGGACAGTGGAGCGATATCGCCCTCAGTCGCCCAAACATAGAGAAAGTCGGTCTGTTAAAATTGTACCTTGCACCGAAATTGGGTTCAAGGGTTTGGAAAGAGTTATAGAGCCTTCCAGCCGGATACAACAGCTGTGAAGTGAGTTGCAGAAAAGTATCAGCCAGTTTGTGTGTCCGTGTCTCTGAGTGTGTGTGTAATCCACAACTGTGAATTTATTTTTGCTTGTGTGATTTTCAACTATAAGAGTTGACAGGTGGAGAACAGAAGGGAGGCAGTTGGGAGGAAAACAACCACATTTTCCCTGAATCTTGTTACCATCTTTCAGTTGGCTCTCCCTCCTCTAGATGCCTTTGCAAGGTGCAAAATATGAATGAGTTCACCCACAGTAGAAGCAAACAAAGTAAACAGGCTTGAAGAGCAGCTGACTTATCACACGCTATGGTAGATGACGCTGCACGTGTAACCGAGCAGAACCGAAGTAGTAGACTAACCTCTTTGTGAATGGTTTCCATTTCTGGTTGATGTTTTACCTCAACGACAATGGTTATGAGCTTGTAGTGATGAAGTGATTGCAGATATACATTCTGAGGTCGGCTTCCAGTGGTCTGTAAGTGTTCCATAGCATTAGTCCCTGAACCAATAATGTGTCCTTTAGTGTCCTTTGGTGCTGGGAAGGGAACATGCTGCAGCTTTGATCTCCCTGGTGAATGATGTTCATCTGGCTTTTGAAACAACTTTTTTCCCCAACGGTTTAATGTTGAAGAGCCTTTTCTCACTTTCATTGGAAAGTGCATTGTTCTTTGAAATGGGAATTACAGTTAGGAATGTACGTCACAATGAGAGAATAAAGAAATACAGTAATGTCAAAAAGGGAAATTAGCTGAACAGTCAATAGAACACCTTTTAAATGATTTTACCCCGTGTATTCACTCTATGAAGTGCCTGAGTATCTAGAAAAGCGCTGTTCACGTTGACTGCATTTGTATATTATTATTATGAGATAAAATGTTTAGATAAAAAATGTGCTATAAAGTGCTTTTTGGGGGTCCTTTGTGCAGTGACTATCAGCAAATCCACCTTTATTACAATGCACCAGTTTGCTTAGAAAAGCAATTTGTTGACAACAACACTGAAATGTCTGTGTGGCTCTAGGGGGATGTAATTGCAGTTCATAACAATGCCCTTCGGTAAAGACATAGTGTGCCACCAAAGAGCTGTGCACCTCAAGGCAAGCAAGCTTCATTTGAGTCTGGCTTGTTTTTTGGGGGAGAGTTCTGCAAAAAAACTGATGTTTTTTCAATATCACCAGTTACATGGTACTGATGTTGGAGAGAGAATAAAAAAATTAGTACTGTCTAGCTTTGGGATTTAGCATTCATTTGGACAAACAAGCATCAAGCTCTTGTCATTTTGAGTGTTCTATTATCAGTAATGGTTGCAATTTTGAAATTGCTTTGGGGAGATATGAAACAGTGATCACTAATCCTGCTAGGGGAGGCACCTTCTAAGTTGCAATTATTGTTTATGAGCTGTTAGTTGTTCACATTATTTAGTTTTCCAAAGAATAGTTTAAATTGCAGACATACATAAACATTAATGCATACGCACAGGGTATTGATTTATACTCAGAGTGAGACTATGGATAATGTTATCTGTACATAAATCGGAAGCGCATATTACTGAGCCGCAACTGGTCCCACAATTGTTACCAATGTTACACTATATCCTTCTCCTCTAGTTCTTACTATTTAAAGGACGTCACAGAAGGCCATCTCTGTTTATCTTACACAGGACAAAGACCCCCCCCCCTCAGCCAAACCGTGGTCAGCGAGAGAGGGACCCACTCACTTTCCAACTATCAGAAACCTGCTTCTGAGCTTCAGGAGACCATGTGCTACTTTATTATTTCATGAATAGATCTCTTTGTTTATGGAGAGGGAGGAAGGGTCACTTTTCTTTGCCGAGCCACCAAAGTCCAGTCCTAAGCCCAGCAGTGGCTTGGCAGCTCTACCAGCAGTCTGTCTATCCCGCACCGAGGAGACAAGGGCAACCAACAAAGTTCTGCCGGTGGCAGGGACAACCATGGGAAATCCATTTATCCCGTCGCCATCTGGGAAGGGTTGGGCCACAGACAGCAGGTCTCAGAACTAGACCCATCTAGGGCTAACAAGGCAACTGTTGCCAAAGGTGGGCTCATCGAAAAACTCTTCTACGGTAATTTACAAATCCACCAAGTGCCATGAACGATACCCTGTAAAAGTACTCCATCCATTGCAAAAAAAAACTTACAGTGAAAGATAGTTGGCAAATCTCCCCAAAATGAATTCAGTAGTAAAGTTACGGTGATTATGAAGATTATTTCTGAACTCATGATCCAGTCCCTCGAAAATGGTTGAAAGAGCATCTTTCTACTAAATCTCCTGTCACAGCTGCAAAGTGACTCCCAGTTGACTTGTACAAAGGGACTATCACTTTCTTAATTACCACATCCATCTCAAAAGCAGCGATTACGGAAACGGTGATAAAGGTTTTTTAGTCTGCAAATAAAAGCACTGCATCATTCAGTTGCTTATTTAATTGGATCTTTTGAAGCCATAAACATATCTAAATTTGCATTTTCCTTTAACACAGCTCTTGCATGATAAGGCTATAAGACTTTGCAACATAGTGGTTCCTTATGTAAGAACAATTCACTTATCTAAAGACGGAAGATGCGTGGATTTGGAAGGTTGCTATAGACAAAAGAACCAACACTGTCTCTTGCCATATGTTTCCCTTCTCTCTGCGATTCAGAGCTCTGACTTCATTAAAAATGTTAAAACCCGCCTCAAAACCCACTCGTTTTCCTTAGCTTACTCCTAGTTTGTTCTCTTTTACTTTTTTATATATTTAATGATCCCTGCCTTAATTCCCTTCTGTCTGTCTTATGTTTATTGCATTTCATATTGTACTATTTTTGTATAAATGTGTATATATTGTTTCTATGTTCTATGCCTACGGTGACCTTGGGTGTCTAGAAAGGCAGCTATAAATGAATGTTTTATTATTATGTATAAATGTGATATCCGTGACATCATATAAGGCTGACATTGGGTCTAGTTCCTCTGCAAACTATCACTTTGCATTCCTCCTGACTCAGTAATCAAAAACACACGATTACTGAAGATGAACTTCAGCCAAGGGGCCAGACTAGCAATGGACAAAGTGTGGCCTCCACAAGAATATCCATCCAGAACTGTTCTACCTGGACCTGACCTCGGTTTACTGTTGTGGAGCAGTAGAAACCACACACAGCAGAACCATTACTTTTCCTCATTGCCTAATTGAAGTCATTAGTGTACTTGCATTAGAAACGTACCGCTGTGAAAAGTGTCATTTTATCACATGCAGTTCTGCTCGTGGCAAAGTGCAGGACCCTGTGCCTGGGGGGAGCGCAATTACCTGCCTGTTTTTCCTGTCGATGTGCTGGGTTGACTTCATACTCTCTGCCATTAAGCAGCTAGAATTTATCCACCAGCTTAATTGCATTGACCCCAATGCTTCTATCAAAAATAATGGCTTATTTGTTTGACCCCATTGAGCTTTAATGACTTTAAAATGGTGGTGGTCATTTAATGTGTTTATTAATCCGGAGGCTCCGGAAGGAAACTTTGGGAAAAGTTGGGACAGCTGACATGTTCCTCTTGTCATCTAGCAAATAATATCAGTCAATCATAACTGAAGTGACCTGTCAAGTTTAGCGCTAATCCTCACTCAGGTAAATACATAGGAACACATGGGTAAAAATGCTACTTGTCACATTCTGGGTGACAACTATGCTCTTTTCAAGATACGCAGGATAGGATGTTATAATATCCATTCTGCCATACTCCAAGATGAACACTTCAAAAGCCAATATTTTAGAATGGACTTGGGTTGAGAGCAGATATGTCATTGGGGGTTTCAGGTGGGCACCCTCCATCCCAGATGTTTTGTTAATTTGATGTTAAAAGAGTCCCA
>JAVQIZ010056864.1:0-10861 GCA_036023535.2 Galaxias brevipinnis
CCCCCCCACACACACACACACACACACCCACATCCCTCCAAGACAGCCAGTAGGGTTTCAGCACATCAGTCGATTGGCCTAATTGCCTAATCCTGTGTGGCCACTCTGTTTGGGTGCAGGACTCTGTCCACCAGCAGACCATGCGAGCCATCAGTCGTCTGGAGAGCCGGACCTACAGCTCTCAGGGCTGCTCGGCCTCACAGCGCCACCGTGGGGCTTGGGGGTCTGCCAGCAGCTCCAACTCCAGCCCTCTGTGTGCCATCTGCCTGGAAGACTTCCAGGAAGGACAGGTAGAGAGAGAGAGAGAGAGACGGAGTGAGAGAGAGAGAGAGAGAGAGATGACGGGAGGAAGTAAAAGAGCAATGTGTGCCAAAAAGGGGGACGGTGTTTATATTAATGTTGAGCACAGGTTAATCTTCTCCAGCTAATTTGTTTGTTTGCACGTGTGTGTGTGTGTGTGTGTCTTCAGAACCTGAGGATCATCTCCTGTGCCCATGAATTCCACAAAGAGTGTGTGGACCCCTGGCTGCTGCAGCACCGCACTTGCCCGCTCTGCATGCACAACATCATGGGTAACAACGAATATGATCATAGTAATTGATTAACCAAAACAAAGTGCATCATTTGTGTTTTAATCCAATCCAACCAAATGTTTTCATTAGATTAAGTCTATCAAATGTCGAGACAAAAAGTACAGATGATTTGGCTGATTTGATGTTCCTAATAAGTATTTCTGGATCCAATAAAGCTGTTATCTCTTCTAGTAAACAGTGAATGGTATTGTGTGAGTGTTTTGCCTTACTCTTGCTACGCTCCACAGGCACTGAGCGCCAGCCCCAGAGGAGCAGGCACCAGCCCACCCCAGAGCACAGCCAGGCCTTCCTCCACCCGCACCCCTACAGCAGCCCCCACACCCATGGCTACACCCAGCATGCCATCCCCTTCTCCATGAGGCCCCAGTACCCGCGGGGCCCCTCCGGTCCCTACCCCTCCCTGGGCCACTACAGCGGCTCGCCGCCCCTGGACCCCCAGGCGCTGCACCTCCTCTCCAGCCACCCGTCGAGCTCCAGTTGTGGCTACCACCTGACTGCTGAGGGCCCCGGGGGGAGGCCCCACAGGAGCGGGGCCGGCTGCCGCACCACGGCCCACCTGGGCTCTCACTACCCCCCGCGGCGCTCCTGCCACGCCTACCGCTCGGCGTGCCCGGCCCAGCGCAGCGCCTCCAGCTCCAGGTTGCAGCACCTGCCCTCCTCCACCCCCCAGGGTCGAGGGGCCGTCACCCACAGCCGGCAGGAGGAGGGCGGGAGCTGCTCGGGGGGCAGCTACCGGACGGAGCGCAGCGGCTACCTGGCCGACGGGCCGGCCAGCGACTCCAGCTCGGGCCCCTGCCACGGCTCCTCCAGCGACTCGGTGCTCAACTGCACCGACGTGTCCCTGCAGGGCGTCTATGGCAGCTGGTCCACCTTCCGCAGCTCGCTGAGCAGCGACTACGACCCCTTTGTGTACTACGGGCCGGGGCTGGGCCGGACCGAGGTGGGGGAGCAGCAGGCGCAGCAGGCCCGGCCCAGGTCCCTGGACTCCATGGTGAACCAGGCGGGCTGCCCTGAGGAGCCGGCCCCGCAGGCTGTGTTCAGCCACGTCCACTTCCACCGCCACAGACACCACCACTACGAGGAGGGCGAGCCCGGCCAGAGGCCCGGCAGGGGCTTCGACGAGGAGCAGGGGGCCACCGCCTCAGGACCCGCCGCCCCGGCTGTCGACAGGGACTCCCCGTCGTGCTCTCTGAAGCCCAGCCCCTGCCAGTGTCCCCAGGCAGAGCACACTGAGAGGCCCGGCCTGGGGACGGAGGGCCTGGAGCAGGAGGCCAGCCCCTCCTCGGGCCCTGCTGTCCTGGTGACCCCCGCCCCTCTGCAGCCCTCTCCCCCCTGCTGTCACCGGGCTCACGGACCCCCTCACAGGCGGAGCGGGCGGCTGGGGGGCTGTGTACTGGAAGGCCCCTCGGTGCACTTCCACCAGAGTGTGGATCTGCAGGACGACTGCAGCATCCACATCCACTACGACCAGGGCCCCAGCTACTGCTGCCCCCCTCCTGAGCTGCCCCCCGCCCTGCTGCCCGTGCCCCTCATTATGGACTCGGGAGGCATGGATGACTGGCCCTGCTGCGGGGGGCCCCACGTGGTGTGGCAGAAGCGAGTTCAGCAGGCCCACTCAGAGCCCCAGCTGCAGGGGCCCGGGGCCCCCATGGAAAGACTGCCTTGTGGGTTCCATCACAGCCCCGTAGCGGACCGCAGCACAGACATTTGTTTCTACTGCCAAACACGACACAACAATCAGGGTGGGTATCTCGGTTCTCCATTTTCATTGCACACGTCAACACCCTAGTCCATACCTGCTACGTTTTGTAGCAACCATTTGTGGACGTAGTGTTTCAGTGTGGTGTGTCAAGAGGTGAGTAAACCTTTTTATTTTCCCACAGGATCAGAGGAGGAGTCTGGGGTGTGAGACAGAACTCATTGCACCCCCCCCCCACCCCCACCCCACCCCCATCGTCACGCTGCTACACGGGAGCCAGAATGGACAAACGATTCCTCGGACACCCTTGTCACGTCTTCCAAATGACTCCACGTTAGACCTGCTTCAGTTCCACCCGCATTGGCCCAGCACCCCCCCCAGTCCTCAGAGCTCAGGTTTTCAGGAGTGGGGGATATTTGAAAATATTACTTTGCTTTTGTTAAGCATTAGCTTAGTAGGACATATAGCTCAAATTCTGCTTTGTACATCATGTCAATGTAAATAGGGTAGGTAAACTGGGAGATGCTGGGGAATGTTTTCCATCAAGCGGAATCATTGTTTTCATCCTTTCACAAATGTTGATCTCAAACACAGGATGTCGGTTCAATACAAACATCAAATATCTAAGAGTCCATGCACCCAAGTGACCACTAGGAATGATCAGTGCTGAGGGTATGTCCTTTGTCACAGTATGAAGCTGATTATGGTCAATAGATGTTTATATCCATGTACTGAGGGAGTGATCACTCCCTTGTTTGTCAGCCGGCCTGGTTTCTCTGAGAGGTACTTGTTGTAGGGTTTGTCTGTCTCGTGGGTGAGGTTTTACTCCCCGTCCACAACACAAGCTTTTTCTCCCCGCCTACCTCAGGTCAGATCCAGAAGTGTGCCCCAGACGTGGGGCTCCTGAAAGGTACTTCTGCAGCTTCCTGGAGTGCACGGAGCTCCGCCATGGAGCTTCAGGCCCTCCTGTCCTAACCTATCCTTCCCCAGGCCGTACTGTCATCCTCTCAGACATCAAGCAGACAGAGGGGTCACTGACGCTACGTTCACACTGCAAGCCTTAGTGCTCAATTCAGATTTGTTTTGCTCAGATCCGTTTTGTTAGGCTGTTCCAATATCCGATTCCAGTGTGAACTGGTCGTGGTCCTAGACTGACCAACATGCACAAAAGAACGATAATTACAAAGACGTCACGCGCAGCCCGCTAGATCTAGAGTGACGTGAAAGTCGCATTAATTCCAATATGACTGTTCACACTGAGGTAGCATTGCAAAAAATCTAACCTGTATCAGATTTAGGACCACATCTGTAAGTGGCCCAAATCCGAATTCAACTGATTTGTGCTTTTCGCACAGTTATGAAAAAAAACAGATCTGAGTCACATAATGAGCAAAACGATCTGGACCTCTTTTGCCTGCGGTGTGAATGTAGCTTAAGTCTTGCATGGGGCTAATTCAATAACGGCAGCTGTTTTTATCACAACTTTATGTTTCAGTTCCATTTTTAGTCTGTCATTTCTGTTTTTAATTTTCAAAAGAATCTGATTGACTGAATTAGTGTTATCATTACAAGCTATTTGTTTGTTTTTTATCTTGTCATTTCGAATGTCTCCAGTGGTTACGTTTGAGGTTTAACCTCAGTGTGGTTATGTGGGGCGTGAATACCCTGATCGGTACATAATGTATGTGGAGATTTGGCTCAAGACAGACATTCACCTTGTTCTCAACTAGCCTTCCCAGACCTGTTCAGCCCGGGGTAAACCCTTTTCCTTGGTCTTCCAGCAAGTAAAGCTCAAAAAGGGTGCTCTCGAACATTGTAGCCATAGAACATAACTACTATGTATAACTGGAGTAAAGCCATGCGAATTTGACATTGGGAGCATATAGTACCAAGCATCGACCAAATATGTGACCCTTGTAATGAAAGCTTGGTGCGCTCAGTAAAGCACTTTCCCTTGAATTTGTACTTTAATAGGGCCGATCCTGGGATGAAACATCTCAGGAAAAAAACACTGGAACAATGGAAAGGAAATATGTCTAGGTTAAGGAAACCCATTGTAGGGGAAATCTCTGTCATATGTATCCCCCAATATTGTGCTTACTGTATATAAACAATGAAGCTCAGTGAAAATGTGAAAGAGAACTGTATTCAGACAACAGCTACTCAGTCAGACATGGAAAGCAAACAAAGAGTTGACTTTAATTTTCTGTTGAGTTGGTAGCACTTATTAAGCCTCAAACCAGACTAGTCTAGTAAGATACTCCATAACTGTTCCGATGCTACTGGTACCAGGAAACTTTGACAGTTGGAGAAGAGAAAACCGTTTTGTCACTTATTCAGGTCTTCCCACCTGATGAATTAACATAGTGTTTATGATCCAAAATCAGTAATGACCCAGTTCTCTTAAGCTTGTATTAAGTAACCAAAGAAGTCTTAAATTTCCACCTGTGCCTCATTCTTCCTCACTTTTTTCTCCAATGGTGTTTTACCTGACAAAACTTGCTGGGATAGAAATGGAGGAAATTGTGTAAAAAAATATTGCAATCACGTTGACATTTTTTTAATGATCATTTCTACCCGATTAATCAATGAATAAATCGATCACTCAATACCTCACTTGAATTTTGCAAAAGCCTCTCCGGCTAAAAAGTAAGGGTTTTATTTGCCTATTATTTTTGGGCTGAACAAACATCCCCTAGCTATAGCTGATGACTGAATTTCAAGCAGCACTTTGCCTTAAGAACATTTTACAGGAAAAAAAAAAAAAAGTGTCACCCACAATTGACAAGAAAATAATGCATTCATCATGAAATATAGTTGCATATTTTAGGCAATGTTATCATGTTAGAGGTCCTTTACTCTTTTGTACTTTGGTTTGGTTTGAAAGAATGATGAGCTGAAACTGCCTTTTTCAAATAGAGCACCATCCCATTAGAACGTTCAGGGGTCTGTCAGTATATTATGTATATTTTTGTGTACAAAAAGAGAACGACAAAAGCAGAAATGAAATAAAGTGTTGCGTTTTATATTATAATAGAACATTTCAATATGGTGATATGTCACTAATATATTTATTTACTAATATATTTATCCATTTTGTCCAGGTCTGAAAAGCAATACATGGTTTCTGTATAGAATGTAAGACTAACCAGTGCCATCACAGATGTATCAACCTGGCTTCATTCCAATTATATGCAAATAAATTATTTTGAAATAAAACCTCTGGTTCTTAGTGCAGTCTATATTATTTTGTGAAATTATAGTGTTCTGTTTTAATGACTGTTTTGCTTTACCAGTGTATTGCTTTATAATTTTAAATAGCTTATCAACATATTCCCAAAACTTTTAAACACTAGCCATGGCCTTGGTAATCAATTAATTCAAACGTTGGCTTTCCGCAATTGATTGTTTGTTGCATATAAAAATATGCATCAGCATGCAGAAGTGGCAGTGGCAAGATGCAAGGTATGATTGTGGATGCTGATCATTTGAAGGGTTTTGACAGCCCCTCGGGTGTGTACACAGTTAGGTTTCCCCTGGCGTCCTGGTCCTTTTCAATGGCCTCAAACAGAGACTTGAAGTTCCCTGCTCCAAAGCCCTGGACACAGAACACACAAACACAGGTCCCTGATTACCCAAAGATCAGTCTGTTTCTACTATATGGCATATGTTATGACTCTAGCCCTGTAAAGCCAAATAAAAATAAAGGTTTGCAGGCCATGGTCAGATGAGCGGACCTACAAACACATTTACTATCCAATCACATCGCAAGGATTAACAATAGGACCCAATGGCTAAAAGTGATAGTGATGTAATTTTAAAACTGTGGGCCTCACATGGCTAGGTTTCTCAACAACGTTTAAAGCACCACAGCTACTTTGAGCAGGTGCATGCTCTCTCAGGGTTTCATGTTTAAACGCCAACTTTTACCTTGAACGAAAACCGAGCAAAATGAATCATTTAAATATTTCCCAGATGATTAAATGATTTGAGTGCTGGGGGCTGTGCCCACTTGTCCTGCGGTGTGTTCCAGCTTTGGCATCTCCCTCTCTGTGACCTCTCCACATCACTACTGACCGAGGGAAATACCAAAGCCTTACAACAGCAACCTGTTCCGACAAGTTGCAGGGGCTCGGGCGTAAGACCCAAAACCCCAAAGGGTGCAAACCTATCCAGATCCCACTCGCATAGAGCAGTGCACCTTTCATCTGCATCTGTGATGTAGATTTAATGGGCTGTTGCAGCCCCACCGCTAGCGTTCCCATGCCAGAGCCATAAACAGGTGTTAAGGCCCCTTTGTGTCGGCAGTTTTATGGAGTAACAAGGGCCCGTGGCGACAATGAGAGAAAGGGACTATTAGCCTACCACTGTGACCATTTATGAGCCTTGTTGTTTCCACTTGGCAGAGCAGTGGTCTTGTGGCAGAAAGACTGTACCATAAATCTGTCTGGAGGAGGCCCTAATCTGCTGCCTCGGAGTCTACTCACCCAGTGGTTGTTCCGTTGAATAACCTCCAGAAAGAGAGTTGGTCTGTCCTGCACGGGTTTACTGAAGATTTGGAGCAGGTAGCCATTGTCATCATAGTCCACTAAGATTTTCAACTCCTATGGGAAATAATCGCAATTAACAGACATCAATCTTTTGACCCTTAAAGTTCGCTGGGTTCCACTGTAGTTGCAAAGTTTGTACCTGGAGCCGGTCAATGTCTTCCTTTACTTTGATCTTGGCTGTTTTGAGATTCTTCCGAAGGCTGTCGTAGTATGAATCAGGAGCGGCAAGGAAGTCCATCCCCCGGGCACGCAGATTGACTATCTGATTTAGGGCAAAAACAGTCCAATGTTTTTTAAAACAAAACATCTGTTGGTACTTTAGTAAATGAGAGACTGCAAAAAACGTATTTGTCACAAATTCGAGTGCCTTCAGTAAAGTCTGTTACACTACACAAATGAATATAGCCATTTACAGATTTCTGTAATAGTTGAAATTGTGGTTGACTCACTGCTTGGATAATGTTTGATGTGTTTAGTGCAATGTGCTGAACACCGGGTCCTCCATTGTAGTCCACATATTCCTGTTATTGAGATACAGGCAATCAATAATCCTAAAATCCGGAGAAAAACCTCTATTCAAGAGTTTAGGTTGTTAAGCAGACCTGAATTTGAGACTTTTTCTTTCCGGCAGCTGGCTCATTGATGGGCATCTTAATAGTCTCCTCATAGTTGGTCACCACAATGGACCTCAGGGCACTGTACTGGGTATGAATCTGCTTGTCGTCTATCGACCAGAAGCGATGGAACATTAGACACTTCTCATACCTGGAAAGTATAATGACAAAACACGGTGAGTGTTTGCCTGTACTGAAAAGGGGTTGTATCATAGACAGTAACCTCATCATCAATACATTTGTTGTGCTTAACATGGCTGATGAACTGGAAGTGGATTCAACAGCCACGGCTGTGTTAAAAATGGTCCACAAACACTGCAGGTAGGTTGCCAATAAGAGTTTTTTATATACCTTGCTAGCAGGTTTATATGTTTTTTATTCACTATGGATAGTAATCATTTTATTTCACCCTTCTCTAGAGTGTTCTAGGAATCCGATTGTTTACTTGTCCTTTTGCCCCTGGGGCGCGCTGTGCAAGATGTGTACCCTGTGGGGAGCCTTACCATTCTGATACTGGCACCATTTGATCATCTGCCTGGTTTCCCACTATGTGATCGATAAAACTCAGTCCTCCTGGGGGCCTACAGAGGGAACAGCATTGGATGAACAGCTTTCAAATTAAATTGGTTTGTTATTTAAAATTAAAATTAACACTAAACTTTTTGTCATTTGCCTTTACCCACTTAATCTAGGCTAGATTACACCTTCAAAAACTAAAACAAAAGTTCTGTTACTTTGTTTGGACTTGAATAAGACTTTACTACTTGCTAGACTACTGGACAGCTGAATTAATGACATTATAACTAATAGGCATTTTAATCAGACTAAACCAACTCTATAAAACTGCAAAAATATAGGCCTACAGTACTAACTAGCCTGCTGTATGTGTCTGACAACTCTGTAGTACTTTCTATATGATAATTTAAATAATAAACGATGATGGCATGTGTTGTTTTCAAAACTCACAGTTTGGGTAAGAGAGGGTCTGAGAAGAGTGGCTCTTTATATCCAGGCAGAAACAAGCCTTTGTATGGTCCTAAGTACTCAATAAACGTATGTGTTGTATCTCCATACTGGGATACAAGAACAAATCAGATATTAATTTTTGCTATTCAATCTGTTTATTTGATATCGTTTGTGCCAATATACGTACCGTCTGAACGACAGCATACTTGACTTTGCCGTAGTTATCTTGCTCAACCCAGGGTTCCTTCACAACCACAGCTCCAAACTCTTTAGCTTTCTAGGAATGGAGGAAATCACCCATCAATTTTATTTGACCCAATCCACGGTAAAAGCTACAGCCTGCCATCTGCTGGCCAAAGGTAGAACAAGGAGTGAATGGATTTCACAATATAACATATCTAGCTTTTATGTATTGTTTTTTACTTCGCGTTTCGGTGATTTAAATACAATAATAAGAATGTATCTATATTAGCTAGCTAGCATTATTGATAAAGAGAGAGCACGGGGGTGCCATATGTGTGTTCTATACTGAACAAATATCGATTTGTCTTGTAAAAACCGTGCCACAACTCCAATGAGTATGCTACCCTCCACACACTCGCACACACACACACACACTCGCACACACACACACACGCACACACACACGCACGCACGCACGCACGCACGCACGTACACACACACACACACACACACACACACACACACACGTACCCACTAAGTCAGCATGTCACATGCTTTTCTTTGTCTACCTGTGTGTGTTTGATAGTTTGAATGTGTGTGTTTGTTTGCCAGGAAGACAAGGAGGCAGATGAAAGTGTGTATGTACCTGTGTAGTTCTCCGCCTGCAGGTGCATGTCACACAGCTTGTGGATGTAGCGGATGTACATCTCCTCCTTGTTGATCTCTGACTTATAGAAGTTCTGGGGTAGAGGAGGAGGGAAGTATATGGTTAGAGGCGTTTCCACTGTCAGTATGAGGGTAACACTCTCAATGGCAGGTTGTGAGGTAGAAACAATAATGGATAGGATAGAGACTTTTGAATAGTGACACATGCAGTCCTTAGTAACCCTCTTACCAGGAGGTTGACAGTGCAGCCGATCTTCTTGTTTTCTGTTTCGTCTCCCTTCATACAGTCCCTATGAAAAACACAAAGGACAAGAAGGACCGTTAAACTTCCAGGGAGCTCTGTAACACAATAAACATACCGACCCTTGGTAACTCGGTTAAGAAAATTAGTAGATTATTATAATCATTATTTCTTCACTCGGTGTCACCACGGTAACAAGGGAGGTTTGTGTATGTGTTGGTGCGTGCCCACCTGTAGTCGAGCAGTCGTTCCATCAGCCGTGTCACTGAGGTCACAAAGGAGATGCCCGTTTCTCTCCACGTCTCCTGCTCTATCTTCTCCAGGAGACTGCACCACAACATGTGCACAAACAGTCGGCTACAGCAGCTATACACTCACAGTCTCATTCCTAAACATTATCGTCTATCATTACCATTTATTATAGACATTTGCATGAGTACTATTAGTGTATTTTAGTTGAAAGGCAGAAAGGGGCAGAGGTTAGTGAGATGAGCTTACCTAGGGTAGGGCCCAAATAGCTGGGTTCTAGTCCCAGTGCAGCAGAACACACAGAGAGAGCAGAGACAAGCAACAGCTGTTAGAAAGCAGAGAGACCACGGGGCTAGCGAAGAGGCATGTTAGCAGAGCAAGGTACATAATGTAGATAAACAGAAAGAGAGAGAGAGAGAGAGAGAGAGAAGTTGAAGTTCACATGAGCTCCTGCATAATGTTAATATTTTAGACCTATTGGGTAAGACAGACTATGAAGAAAACAATCAGAGGAACTACGTTAAGAAGATAACTCAACACAATATATATAAATAAACAAATTACAAGATTTCTAGTCGATAATTTAGGACATAGTAACGATGAAACGCTCGCTAACAACGCTAACAAAAGCTCCAACATTACAGTCAGACAGCCTAGCGTGCTAAGGCCAGCAAACTGTTCTCCATCGCTTTGAATACGAATATGGACAGGCGAAGCAGAATAAGAAACTGAAATTGAAGGCCAGTATAAGGGCGAGAATAATGATTTATTTGGGTCGATTTAATTTCAATTTTAAGTTAATTAAACAGCAAAAGAACAGGGCTAAAGTTAGCCAATTAGTAACAGTTTACTTTTGTTACCATGGAAACCGGGTCGCGAGATACAGTGAGTACCGTACAGAGAGCAGGGAAGTGCAGTATCCCACCAAATGCAAAGGAGAAAAGAAAAGGGAAAAATATAAAGCGACATTTTTGGCAGAAAATCCTGACACCCGTTTATGTTTACTTGTCTACTAAAAAATTAAAGACAAAATAACAAAACTAATTTGACATTCCACACCAACTGTTTGATGACCTGGAAATCGATATTAGGTAAACATT
>JAVQIZ010056872.1:0-11814 GCA_036023535.2 Galaxias brevipinnis
AGAGAAAGAGAGAGAGAGAGAGAGGCTGTATGAGAGCAGGATGGGTACCATGAGAGAGAAAGGTAGTGACGGAATCAGCGAGAGGGAGCGAAATAGAGAGAGGGGAGAGGGGGATTTGAGAGAGAGAGAGAGAGCGAGAGAGAGAGGAGGGGAGGAGAGGAGAGATGAAGCAGCAGATGAAGATAGATAGACAGGCGGGGCGGGGTGGGGAGGGGGACAGCAGATCTGAGAGGACACAGCCTCTCGTGGTTCTACCCCTTCTCTTTCAAGGAGGGCCAGGAAAACAGATTAGAAGCCGTCCTCCTTTCCTCCTTGGGGATGACAACACTCCACCACTCTAGCAGAACCCCCTTTTTCCTTCAAACCGCCGCCCGTCCACACACACACACACACACACACACACACACAGACACACGCACGCCACGCGGGGACACACACGCATACACACACGGACACTTAGCAAAAACACACACACACACGCACACACACAGGCCACACGGACACACACACCCCACACAGGGACACACACCACCCGTCCACACACACACACACACACACACACAGGGACACACACACACACACCACATGAACACTAACACACACACACACACAGACACTGTCTTATACACGCGGACAGCCTTAACATATGATGCACTCACAAAAGTATACTCACATTCACTTTCATACACACACAAACACACACACACATGCACACATAAACACATCCACTCACACAAACCTTTATAAGCCTACAAATACACACCAACACACACCCAGGCTAATCGAAATCTCTGAGATGTCTATGTATTATATGCTATCTATCAGCAGTCAGCAGGTGCTTTATTTCTATATGGATAAGAAGTATTGAAGGATTTGGTTTGGAGAGGATTGAAACTTGGACATAATATTAGATCACTTGGTGGGTTATTATTCTGGTGGCTTTGAAGAGCGGCTGTGTTGAGTTACTACAGAGAGAAAGAGAAAGAGGGGAAGAGAGAGGGAGAGAGAGAGAGAGAGAGATAGAGAGAGTGAAAGGCAGAGAGGGGGAGGGGGGAAGAGAGAGAGAAAGAGAGAGAGGGGGAAAGAGAGTGGGGAAGAGAGGGAAAGAGAGCGAGAGACAGAGAGAGAGAGAGACAGAGAGAGAGAGAGATGAAGAGAGAGAGATGGAGAGAAAGAGAGATGAAGAGAGAGAGAGACGGAGAAATAGAAAGACAGAGAGAGAGAGAGGTGAAGAGAAAGAGGGGAAGAGAAAGAGAAAGAAGGGGGGAAGAGAGAGAGATGAAGAGAGAGAGAGACACGAAGAGAGAGACAGAGAGAGAGAGAGATGAAGATAGAGAGAGGGGAAGAGAAAGGGAGGGGAAGAGAGATGAAGAGAGAGCGAGAGAGATGAAGAGAGGGTCGGGGGGTGGGGGGTGGGGGGGCTGGCGCTGATGATAGCACCGTTTAGAAGTGTGTGTCGTCCCTCGCTCGGCTCTGCAGTGATTACCCGCGCCGTCTCACCACGCCGCAGCACACTCACCCATGCACGTATGTGCGTGGCCAACACAGATGCTAACCCAAATACACTTCAACAAACACCTCTCGCTCCCTCTCCCACATACCCACTCCCCCGCCCACGACACACACTCACACACGCGTCCAGGCGTACATATGATGTGCGCGAAACACACATATACCCCCACTCGCTCACACACACACACACGCGCGCGCGCTCGCACACACCGCATCGTCAACCCCCGCACGGACACACACACGCTCACTCAAACACACACACACGCGGGCGGGCGTAGTGAGTTAATCAGACCCTGTAAACCCCTTCCTTGCAGGTGGGAGATAAGCGGCGTGCGGGTAGGCCTGCCCTCCTGAGAGCACCGCTCCTCCAGCAGCGCCGTGTAGGGCCCTGATAAGGCAGGGGGACTGGGGGAGAGAGAGAGGGAGAGAGGGAGAGAGGGAGAGAGAGAGAGAGAGAGGGAGCACGCAGGGCCTGGGACGGTCCTCCAGCCGCAGCCGCTGTACCGCCACACACCGGGGGGCCCCTCAGGCCAGCCAATCCGCAGCGCGCTGGGCACCTGGGGCCAGCCAATCACAACGCTTCAGTCACACGTTGTTAATCTCACCGGAGTTCCCATGGTTTGGTTGTGCCTGGTGGACTCACTGGGCTGGGCAGGTTTGGTCTGGGCTGGGCTGGGCTAGGCTGGGATGTGGTGGGGTGGGCTAGGCTAGGCTAGGCTGGGCTAGTTTGGGCTGGGGTGGTCTGGTCTAGGCTGGGCTGGGCTGGGCTGGGCTAATCTGGACTGGTCTGGGCTAGGTCGGGCTAGGCTGGACTGGGCTGGGCTGGACTAGGCTAAGCTGGACTGGGCTGGGCTGTGCTCAGCTAGGCTGGGCTATGGCTTGGCTGGGGTGTGCTAGGCTGAGCTGTTTTGGGGTGATTTGGCTGGGCTGGGCTGGGTTATATGCTGGGCTGGGTTAGCGTGGTTTGGGGGGGGGGGGTAGTGTGTTTATGACTGTACTGCTGGGATACTGCACAGGTGTTTGGTGTTTCAATGACTGTGTCGTCAACATATCTTGATCTTGATATGATCACACTTTATGCAAATATTAACAGTTTGTGCACTTTTAGCACACACCAGGTGTTTGAAGTTCACTAAATTCAAAACATCCCTATCGGGTACATGGTTAAACCTACATGAAACCAGCGAGCTACCTGAGAGGTTAATAAGCTGATTTAATGGGTTAACAAGTTAATTAAGGGGTCATACCTTAATCCAAACTGAGCAGCTATAAGGAATTATTTCAAAGAACTCTGTATTATTTATTTTGTAGCTAAGTCTATCATCTGTGAAGCAGACATGCATAAGTTGGGATCTAAGGATCTTTGGAGAGGAAAGTGTAGCTGAAAGGTGACGCTTATGAGTATACCTTTACCTCTTATAAGACCATGGTAATATGGTTAAATGCCAATTTATAGCATGGTAACACTCAATTTCTTAAATATTAAATATTTGAATGTGTTTAATACAACTCTTCACTGAAGTGTAAATAATTAGCAAGAAATTGTAACATATTGTGCCTCCCAGTAGTGATACATTTAAATCGCCAAAACTATCAATTGAAAGGTAAAATACTGACACGAGACTCAACTGCTTCGAAGGAGCAGAAAATAAGTTGGAATGAATCGTCTTAAAGTAAAGGAGAGAATATCCGTGGTTTAGGCTGTATGTCCCTCTTCGAGCCCACAGCCCGCCGTTGGTAGCGATGCCAAGGTCAGCATTCCTCGACAAACCGTTGCCTAGTGGAACTTTTGTTTCACAGTTTGTGTAAAGCTCAAGTCTGGGAGAATACTGGGCAAACGGTCCAAACGGAAAGGAAAGCCAAAAGAAGGCGCTTTTGCCCGCTCAGAAAGTGCCAGAGAGCTCAAATTGGAAGGAAGGAAAGTGAGATGAAAATTAAGGCAGGCCTTTAGCCGGTATTTTGAAAGAGCAAGGCGGCTGTGATAAAACTGACTTGTTCGATTTAAAAATAAAATAATAATAGGCTAGACGCCTTTGCATATGTGAGACGAATTTTTTTTCCTCATAAACGAATATATAAATGTAGTTTATCTCAAAATAATGACTTTGGCCCCTCTCCCATTGGCTTGACGTTTGTATGGTTCAGAGACCTAGAGGAACCAGGTCTGTTCTTACCCGAAAAATTCTAAACAAATCAAAACTACTTCTTAACAAATGTATATATAATCTTACATTTAAAACAGGCTACAACCGCAGAGAGCAATACTTTTGTCAAGGTCATTTTTGAGGTCAAATTATCTCTGCCTCTATCTCTACTTAAACGTCCATGTCAAAAAACACAATTGCTTTAAATGGTTGTGGGTTCTTGAATGTTCTCGGCTCACTAAGTCACGTGTCTTTGTTAATTTGTTAAAGATATTTTAGTAGCGTTTTCATGCTTAATATATAACCGGTTTGTGCAAGAACGACTTTCACCCCTGCATACTGTAGCCTATTTGTCCCTATTATGTCTGCGAACAGGACAACTATAGGCGTGAAATAGTCCAAACCCTAACTTTAAAACACTTTTTAATTGTAGGCTAATGGCTGATACACTTAATAGTATGTGTACTCCAAAAAATCTTCATTCATGTGTAAAAAGCTAAAAACAAATAAAGCTCTGCTGAATAAAATGAAATGTGTAAATGTATCATAGACCATCACGTGCTTAATGTAAATATAATTAACATATTAATCGATAAAAAATATTAATATATCTCAATAGGCCCGTAATACATACACTTTTCAAACGAAGGCATGTTAAACCAACATGTTTTTGTTTTTTTCAAACACATGCAGTATTATTTATTCGTTTAATACTGATCTGAAATAATTATCATAAACTGAATTTTGTAACAAACTGGTTGGAAGAAATTTTCTGTTTTTTTTAAATGTATAAATTAAAACGAGATTATATTGAAAAGTGCAAGTATTGAGAAATCATATAAGATGTTTAAAACATATTTAAATTAAACAACATGGGACCCTGGGAAAACTATGGATGATAAGCCAGGAAGGGAAGAATATCAGATGCATACATTTGCAGGCCTCTTGGCACTAAAAGCCACCTATATTAATGATATATGATAATATCTCCTATTCTGACAGAAATATTGTAGCTTATCGAAAAATATGCCAAGGTAAGCATTATCTAGCGTTCATCTTGAGAATTGATATTTCATTGTAGATGTTTATATATAATTGAATATATAATATGTATATATATATAAATATATATACAGTTAACTTTTAGGGTAATTTGGGTAACTCGGGAGAAAAAAAGGCCAATGAAATATAAACCGGCATGTGTAATAATAGGCCTATAGACATACAAAAGAAATAACGAATTTAAAGAATATAGACTAATTGATTGATCTCAGTATAGGGTTTCTCAGTCAATAGCCATACTCGTCTAAGCCAATTTGCCTAATATTTTATTCTTATTAAAACACGTTTTTGTTTTTGATATTTTATTTTACAAAAATGGCTGTAAACTCAATGAAGTAGGCCTATGGCTAGAAGCCTATTTCAGGTATTAATCAAAAACGTGCTTCTAAATTCTTCGGGTTTTCAACTTTGTGTTTTTCAAGCGTTCATAAATCATCTTTCACAAAAAGTCAACGTTATTATAGGTGAGTTTGGCAGATCAAACTGAGAGGACATGTTTTTAAAGCTTGGTCTGCGTGAATAACGTAGCACTACGCTACAGTGTCAAAGGACTCAGACAAGGCTGATGTACTTGGTGTGTGATAAAGTAATTTATTTGAACTGAGGGAAGTCTGAGGATATAAATTAATGTGCTCGTTGGATTAGCTAATGTCATATATTACACACCACAGTGAGGTGAATAAACAGCCATATGCACCTGTTAGGGGTCAAACTTATAAAGGCCAAACATAATCCTCAAACTCAAAATCCATTTATAAGAATTAAATATTGCGTGTTACTGTGACATTTATATCGTTTTATAACACTGTATGAGTTCTGCACCCGTTAAAGTTTTGGCATATTCATTTGGAAACGTTAACTTGGCATAAAAGGGAATGATCGTGGGACATTTCGGCACAAACAAATACTCCTATTTGATGAGTATAGTTTGTTGTTGGTATCGTTTATAGATTAAACATTTATTATATGATTGGTACTGTAGTGGTACTGTAGTCCAATGTTGTACCTGAAACTTCCTAAGCTTTGTATAATTTAAGAGATTGCTAATTGTGTTGGATGGACTGTAAAGTGTAAGCGAACGGTGACGGGGATGTGCATAACTTCCAACATAAAATTGCACATAGTTCATGTACTATTGCAATATAGCTTTCAACCTCCCCCATCCCTCTCCATCTCCCTCCCTCCCTCCCTTCGTCCCCGGTCTGCATCTACACTGTTGCCGGTGAGAGCTACTAATCCCCTGCCGTTCATGGTTTACTCTGAGCCCGTATTTAATTCCGCTAAACCCCCAGCTGCCGCCCTGGTTACTCACTGAACACGACAGACTGTGAACCGCTCCGGTTATTAATAATTCACCATCCCCTCCGCTCCGCTTCTCCGGCCGGCCGCGATACACTGCTGCGCCTCGGTGTGCAGAAGCGCGCTCCGGACCCCGACACTTTTTTTTCCCACTGGCGTTTGTTTACATTAATTTCTTGACAGCCGGTGACACACACGTATAATTCATACCCTAGTCGTTTTATTTAAGCTATAAATACGCGCGTGCTCGTGAGTTGACTAGGCTCGTATTATCGTCAAGTCTCGTCTGTCTCTCAAACTATGATATTGCAAAGTCCATAGTGTCAGCAATGTTTTTTTAAGGCTATTTCTTCACTCGAGTTTATCTGGATGCTGATGAAAAGGTACAGAAGAGACATCTTAATTTTTTTTTTTATTTATTAAAAAAACCTACGATGAGAAAAGCGCGCGGAGTCCCTCTGAGGCACAGAAGCAACAGCTGATTTGGTGAGCGCGTAAGCAGAGACTAGGCTACTTACTGTCGGTGCCCTCGCATAGCCAGACTTCTGCTCTGTCACACGGGCGCTGACGAAACCGTGGCACACTGCACAGCTTCGGCTCGCTGAATTATTCGGTAGACATAAGAGGACAGACCACAGCGGAACGTGCGCCTTCAGACTACAACAAATTCACATTTCCGAAACAGCAAGAACGGTATTTTGACGGAAGTCGCATGGACTGAAAGCGGACATAAATACGCCGAATGAAGAAGCCGGAAAGCGGCAAACTTGGATAATACGATACCCGTCCCATTTTCGCTGGTGGAAGAAAACCGTTAAACTACAAAAATAGTTGGAAAAAAAATGTTAACTGGACAACAGGCCGTCCCGTATTAGGGTTATTTTGCTTCCGGTTGGCCTATCAGAAGAAACCGAACAGTTTTCTCTCTCCCACACACTTCGGTTTTTTTGGAGCTGAACTTTTTAGAGTGGAAAATGGTTCTTTGAGACTTTTGGCACATTTCCCTGAACCAAGATGGTACGTGCTATGAAAATCAATAATTGCCAGTATGTCCTTTAGATTGACGCTTTGTTAGCGTTTGAAAATAATAATAACATAAAATAGGCAATAGGCTATTAATAGAAACAGTTTTCTTATAGTGCAAATTATTTATTAATTCCCTTTATTACTTTTGTGATCAGCAGTTGTATTATTTTTGTATCACGAAACAGTTTCTTCAAAATTATAGCAATATGTTTGCCCAGTGAAAATGTTTGGCTGACGGTTTGCTAAACTTTAAAGTAACGTTTCCAAGTGACATCTCAATAGAGACTCTCTTGCATTAAATGGCATTTCAAGTTAGCATGTGTTCTCATACGTATAGCACACATATATCTACAAGGTTCATGTGTTGCAATTAATGCTTTGGCCCTTTCTAGTCATGTTGCAGAGCACTGCTCACCACACCTCCACCGTCTTTGATGTAGGCCTATTTATATTTATACCCATATCCAATGCAACGTTGCTCAACATGGGTAACAAAGTAACCATGCGCAGTATCAAATTGATAATATGGTCACCAGAATGTCTTGACGGCTACTTTTATTACTGGAACAGTTGAGTATGTGTAGAGATTAGCAGAGCAACAAAGTTGTCCTAACTTTTTTGATGTTCAGTGTTCAGTTATTTGTGCGTAATTACGCATTAGGTTTTAACCTATTTGGTTCTGCAATGAACGGAGCTACTAACTTTGATCAGATATTATACATAAATACCTACCGTGCATTCTGTTTAAGTTAAATATTTTGGCTAATATTATTTCTCTTAATTTTATAATTTTTACAATTAAAGACAGATAAATAGAGAATAATAGAGATGGCAAATGTATATGTTGAAATACAACAATTCACATGACTACAAAAAGCATCTGTAAAATAATCCCAGCTCTGCTCTGAAGATATTGGTATAAAGAGTTTTCAAATGTTTAACATATTAAAATAAAGGGGTTGCTCGGCCAGCGTTATTATTCAATGAAATACGGAAGGTCTGTGTCATGGAAGGTGCACGTGTGGGTCTTGACCTTTAGGTGAACATGTTTTTTTTTTGTTTGTTGTTTTTTTGGCAGTGGATGAGTTGAATCGAGCAACAGTTTAAAGAGTAAAGAGACACCCAACCACAAGCGTCTGCTGATAACATATCCCAATAAGAGATTCTATTTCTATTTGCTCATGGATATGGGAAATTCTTAGTATGAATAATTATTTGTTTACTTGCTTCCTAGTGGACATCGCAGCAGTCCAAGTAGCTCATCATCAGTAAAAAATATATAAAAAACAAAATTGAGGACAGGCCACCAGGGGATCATATCTTGATTGGTTATTCACCTACTTAGCAAGTTACCTCCTTTTAGCCAAAGACGATTGAGTATTAGTGTTTGATATTTCATTAACATGTTGAGCAAATCAGTATGCATGAAGGCATGGTAGCAGCTGTCCACCTTTCTCAACCTGCTAGTTTTTTCATCTCCGTTCACCCCAACACGCCACCTATTACTGCCAATAACCTAGCTACAGACAACGTTGTATTAATAGTGTTTTCCTAACGAGGGAACGTATCCGTCAATCCATTGGGCAGAATCAGTATGATCTCCTGCACTCTTGCAAAGATGGTAAAGTGATCATGTGGCACTGTGTGCGAAGTGCGAGGTAAATGTATCCCACACTTGTGGCGGTTGCCTGTGTGTGTGTGTGTGTGTGTGTGTGTGTATGTGTTTGTGTGCTTGTGTGTGTACATAGTAAGTTTGAATGTCATATATACACAGCAAATGAAACTCACCACAGCATGATCAAACAGGAGGGTTCTTGGCTGCTGGTGCTGGCGATGATGTCACTCGTAACTCTACTCGCTAGAGTGCCTGCCTTTCTTTAAGTGTAACCCCCCCTCACCCCACACACACACACACACACACACACACACTGGTCATGTAGAACTCACTTGTGCCACAACAGCGTCCACGCCGTTGCCGTCAGACACGGCTTTGTTATTGTTATGGTTATCAGAGATTGTCAGATTCATCTACCGTCTGTAATCTGAGCTCTTTGCCAAAAGGTGTATCAGGCTCTGCAGTTTACTCTCCTGTGAAGTTAGTGGGCCTTGGTTTGTGCTGAAGATCTGTCCCTCTGGTTAACCGTCAAGCTTCAGATAGGAACGGTCTGCGTGAAGACGTATGGAGACTGTTTATAAACCGTGTTTCGATATATTTAATGTATAAGAACAACAGTGTGGTTTTTGGAAGTCCCCCCCGCTCTCTCTCTCTCTCTCCCTCGCTCTCCCTCTCTCTCTCTCTCTCTCTCTCTTACTCTCTCTCTCTCTCTCTCTCTCTCTCTTTATATATATTTATATATATATTTCCCCCCTCTCTCTCTTTCTAGCTCGAGCACTCTTTTCTGATCACAGTGTAAAGGTCACTCAGCTCGTTTCCTTTCTGAAGCTGCCTCAGAACAGTTCTCTCACTCCCTGGCACAGTTAAGGTGATAGATCGACCCCAGATGCAGCACACTGAAAAAGCCAGCCCGACATTTGTACTGTTTTAATCATTCCGAGCGAACGTCGGGAGGCGACTCCGGCCCACCTAGTTGAATGCGGACACGTTTCCAAACGCTCCATGTGTTCTCCCTGCCTGACTCTCCTGTTCTGGGATCCTTAACGAGGAATTACAGCCAATGGTTTAATTCATTCGCCTAAGCTCGTCGGGTATTTGTCAGTGTTGCCATATTTGCATATTTATTTACCTGGTGTTGACAATCTGGTGGAGCAGCCTTGAGAAACTAAAAAATGAAATTCATAATGGAGGTGTGGAGGTAAAAGGACCAGTGGCAACTCCTTTAAAGACACCCCCCCTCCCCAACAAAGACGCAAACTCAAATCCTTCAAACTCACACACGCAGAGAGACAGACCCAAAAAACACACACACACACACACACACACACACACACACACACATGCTCTCTCTCTCTCTCTCTCTCTCTAACACACTCTCCTCCTAATTACCGGCCCCCTCCTCATGCTGCTCCATACCTCCTGAGATGCAGGTGTAAAATATCACATTTTTCCAGCGTTTCTCCCTGAGGTGGCTCTGGCGTTGACTCACACAGCGTAAACGTCTCCTTTCATATTTTCCCCCCCACCCTACAGTTTTTTTTTATTAATTTTTTTTTTTTTTACTAACAACTTCCTCTGCCTCTCTCCCTTTGATGTGTGTTCCACATCTGCACTGGTTTGTTAGCTTGTTACTGGGGCTAAAAGAAAACACAATGCAGTAACACCAGCCTCTTGAGTGTGGGACTGGTTAGAAAGTACCGGCGATGCCGGTAAACACAGCTCTCTACTTCCTTAGGTTGTGGCAGTGAGGAGTTTGGCGTAGGAACGGGCACGATGATGATGGTGATGGTGATGATTAATAATGGGAACGT
The DNA here is from genome assembly GCA_036023535.2 of Galaxias brevipinnis. NCBI lineage: Eukaryota > Metazoa > Chordata > Actinopteri > Galaxiiformes > Galaxiidae > Galaxias > Galaxias brevipinnis. The sequence goes on from JAVQIZ010056872.1 coordinate 10,470, forward strand.
TGATCAATGACGGTGAGGGTGGCGGAACTCCGATTGGATTGCGACGCGGCCTGTAGAACCGGTTTTGGAAAAATAGATATAACGTCAGGCGCTTTGCAGTGTTTCTGGGTGTGTTTGTGTGCCTGGGGTGTGTGTGTGTGTGTGTGTGTGTGTGTGTGTGTGTGTGTGTCTTTTTCTGTTGAGAGAGGGAGATAGACGGCGATAGGGAGGGACAGAGATGAGAGTACGCCGTCTGATTAATCCGCTGCCATGAAGGACTGCCAACTTGGGCTACCCCCCCCCCCCCCACCCCTCAGATCAGACATGTAGTTTGATGAGGGAGGAGACGTGACTTAGAGCAGAGAGAGAGAGAGACTGCTGCAGTCACAGAGATGGAGAAATACAGCATAGTTGTGTTTACTTATTATTATTATTATTTCAGTTCCCATAAATACTTTGAACTTACCGAAGTAACGTGTAACAGAAATATGATTTATTGAATTTTTTTGCCTCGTCTGATGTCGTTGAAGTCTAAATTGACAGTCCAATTTCGACGTGATGGCCAATGACCGCAAGTGAACGAGTGGCAGTCAAACAAATTCTGACAACTTCCCAAAAAAAAAAAAAATTCTGATATCACTCTCTCTTTCTAGGTCACCAAATCTCAACGTCCTGGACATCAAATGATTTCTTTCCCAGCTACTTAAGTGTTAATTCACTGAAGCCATGAGAATTTTTTTTTTGCTTTAGGCTGTCCATATGGATTGGGCATATGCTGAGTATATATAGGGAAAGAGTGCCGTATAGATAATTGATAGCATGCTCCATAAAAAAGCATACAGAGAGGGGAGAAGGGGGCCAGTGTTATGGGGATGTAAACCAAACAATTAGCACTGCCCCAAACCAACGTGGCCTCTTTACAAATGTTTAGCGAACGAAAGACAGGAGAAGGATACGGAGGGAGACATTTTTCCGGGAGGCCGAGTTTAATCTTGACTTCCTCGCCGTCCATCGACTACTGCGCAGACACGCTGAAAAGGATATAGTTCACTTTTCTTGACCTGTTTCTCTTAGGTGTCCTGACTCATCCAGACAGATTTACATCCATAGCTCTTTGTTTTTTAGTTATATTGCTAACAATTGACCATTAAACCTGAGTTGTAGAAATTAGGTAAGGCATAAAAGAAAAAAAATAGTGAGCTATTCCTTTAAGCAGAAACGGTGTTAATGGATTACACCTGGGCCCTAACGTTCGCTCTGCTCAGACATCAAAGAGAGAGGATACCGACGCGATTGAAATCATATTCCATATAAAAAAAAATAACCTCTCGGCGCCAAGCACAACGTCAGAGCAACGCGGGGGGGG
>JAVQIZ010056882.1:0-10000 GCA_036023535.2 Galaxias brevipinnis
TCAGGTCAGTCAGGTCAGTTAGTCAGTCAGTCAGTCATATCAGTCAGTCAGTCAGTCAGTCAGTCAGTCAGTCAGTTAGTTAGTCAGTCAGTCAGTCAGTCAGTCAGTCAGCCAGTCAGGTCAGTCAGTAGGTCAGTCATATCAGTCAGTCAGTCAGTTAGTCAGTCAGTCAGTCAGTCAGTCAGGTCAGTCAGGTCAGTTAGTCAGTCAGTCAGTCATATCAGTCAGTCAGTCATATCTGTCAGTCAGTCAGTTAGTTAGTCAGTCAGTCAGTCAGTCAGTCTAATCCTGTATCATCTCTCCCCAGACCGTCTGCTGTGCACCACGTGTTGAGGCGGGGCTGCTACACCTCACGCTTTGGCAGCAAGAAGGGCCTCGGCTGTATCGGCATGAACGAGAGAGGAATCATCTTTAACAGCAACATGCCTCTATGGAAGAAGATGCGCACCTACTTTGCTAAAGGTAATGTCACCCCTCTTTCATGGCAAACACATAATATTGACTTACTTTCTGCACAACGTTGTCCTTCTATTATCTGTTCACCCTGTAATGTGTGTCTTTCTGTTCGTCAGCCCTCACCGGTCCGGGGTTGAATCAGACGGTGAAGGTGTGTGTGGCCTCCACACAGCTTCACCTTGAGGGCCTGGGGGACAGGAGGCTCTGTCCAGGCCTGGCCCAGAGAGGCACGGCCAGTCAGGTGGATGTCCTGAATCTGCTGCGCTGCACTGTGGTGGACATCTCCAACAGGCTGTTCCTAGGGGTGCCCATGGACGGTAAGAAACCTAACTCAAATGCCTTACTGTAATTAGTGCGTGGAATTAATGCCAAGCATGCAAAGTAGATATTACCAGGCTTTTCTTCTTGGAAAAAGCTTTGGGGTTGTGGAATTAGTGGCAAGTATCCAGTGGGCAAGCGCTCTAAGAACTGACTATGAGCTTTAAAAGGAGAGTGCAATGGTAAAATAAATTCATACAAATAGTCAGTCTATAGTCTATTTATTTCAAATACCCAGGAAACATTCACAATCGTCCACAAATGCCAATGAGTAACCTTTGAAATGTATCCAATAATTGTGTTCCAGAGAAGGAGTTGTTGCTGAAGATTCAGAGGTACTTTGACACATGGCAGACGGTGCTCATTAAACCAGACATCTACTTCAAACTGGACTGGATTCAGCGGAGACACAGGGCAGCAGCGTAGGTCTTTGACTAAATCTCATCTGTAAATACTATAAGAGACCATTGGCACAGCCATTCATGAATTTTCACTTGAATTTTGTTTTGTGCTGCAGTCAGGAGCTGCAGGATGCCATTGAGAGTCTGATAGAACAAAAGAGACAAGTTCTAAAGGACGCCGAGAAGCTGGACCACATCAACTTCACTGCAGACCTCATCTTCGCACAGGTCAGTCCAGGGCACCACCAACGTCGTTTGTTTGAACCCCATCACACGATCATTTGTCTTGGCATTTTCCTATCATGTTGTCTGTTTGATTCTTTCTGAATCATTGAAATAGAATGTCGTGCTTCCAGAATCACGGGGAGCTGTCTGCCGAGAACGTGAGACAGTGTGTGTTGGAGATGGTGATCGCGGCTCCGGACACTCTCTCGATAAGCCTGTTCTTCATGTTGCTGCTGCTCAAAGAAAACCCAGAGGTGGAGCAACAGCTGATAGAGGAAATAGACACAGTAGTAGGTGAGGGCCTGTTCACACTTTCTGCCTAGAAACGCTGTATACTCTAGAAACCACGGTGGGGCCGGCCTAATCTCTCACTAGTTTAGTTTTTATATATATTTTTGTTTCACATTGATATCTGGTTTATGTCTCGAGTGCGTGACCTCAATTTGGAAAGTGTGTGGTCATATTTCTCTGTCATAATTGTACGGCATCACAATATTAATTGTGCCACTGTACTTTATGCTTGTCTCCCTACAGGTCAAAGGGAGCTGCAGAAGTCTCATATGCAGAATTTACCAGTGCTGGAGAGCTTCATTAATGAATCCTTGCGCTTCCATCCTGTGGTGGACTTCACAATGCGCAAGGCTCTCTGCGATGATGTTATCGATGGATACAGAGTCCCAAAGGGGACTAATATCATCCTGAATGTGGGACGCATGCATAAGACACAAGAGTTCTTCCTCAAGCCTAACGAATTTAACTTGGACAACTTCAAGAATAATGTGAGTGTTGTTTCTCTAAGTAATTTGTTATATCAGGAATTCCAACCTCGGATGGAGGCTCATATTATTGTATTTTTTTCCATTCCATCCTGTTACAGGTCCCTAATCGTTACTTCCAGCCATTTGGCTCAGGCCCTCGTTCCTGTGTGGGCAAGCACATTGCCATGGTGATGATGAAATCCATCCTGGTGACCTTGTTGTCCCAATATTCAGTGTGCACTCACAAGGGCGTGACACTCGACTGCCTCCCACAGACCAACAACCTATCACAGCAACCTGTGGAGGCGGAGGAGGAGCCTTTCACTATGCGCTTCATTCCTAGACACACAACCAAGCTGCTGTCATAGCAGGACTTTGACACAACAGTTATTTATATGTACGTATGTTCTGTAATGTGACTTTACAATAGTAATTTATATGCATTCAAGGAAATCCTCTGACCATTGTAAGCTTATTTTGACTTAACTGTGTACAAAGTACATTAGTACTTGCTCTGCTTAAATAATTGTAAATTATTGTATAGTGTTGGGCACTATTGTTAAGTTGTATTGTCTGTTCATACCGTCTTGCTATTGAATAAAATGGCCAATAGATGGCACTGTAACAGAGAAGGCATTGAGTCCCTTCGTCTTGGAGGGCATTCGCCCCCGTCTTGATTTGACATCCCCACACCTGTGTTCATCTGTCTAAGCTGTGAGCAAACACTCAGATGAACTTTGCACATAGTTTCTAATTTACATGTCTATAGCTTCGATTCATCAAGTGTCTCCTCACATATTCCGCGATCCAATTTGGAGTGTGACCAAAACCTCCTGTCAGTGCACCCTGGTGGGATTTGCCAGATACCAGGCTGGCTGGTGATGCAGATGTGCAACAAAAACGCAAACAAACAATCGTCTATCAGCTCTTCAGCCCACCACAAATCTGGCAGATGTATGCATGGTGTAGGCTCAAGGATGAGTGCCTCCTCAGAACATTTCTGAAAACAAAAATCTCCACAGGGATGCATCCAGGTTGAAAAGATACAATGTTGTACCTTTTGAAGAGTGCTCCGTAGTTTAAAGGGGACTAATAGAATAGCACAGCTCTTTGAATAAGACGCCACTCTTTATCTGTAGAGCCATTAGGCTGAGATAGCAAACAGTTTACAGTCATAGAAATTATTAAATAATGGTGATAAGCAGAAAACATCATGTAACTCATGAACAGCCTGCTATTTCCATCCAGGTTTTTCACTCACAAGAATGTTATTCGTTTGCTGTATTCTGCAGTGTGCCATAAATAAAATTCAAAATGACTGTTGCTACTTCTCAAATCGCATACAAAATTTTTCTTTTAGTAGGTGCTGCAGCTGCCTTACAAAGTACTTACTATTGCTTAAGGTAGGCCAAAGTAGGAATACATTTTGGACATACTACTTCGTCATAACATCCATCGCAGTCCGTAGCGCCAAATTCGAAAATCATTGGTGCTCCATTGATGCGGAGAGTGTGACGTATCTTCCGCTTTGCTAAGCATTGTGGGTCAGAAAAGCAAGAAAAGCATGCTGGCTAGCATACTGTCCAATGCGACCGGATGTAGTACGACATCATGGTATATTTGGCTTACTACATTTGACATACTGTGTATTGGGACATACTAAATCCTTTTCTGGCTTACTATATAGTAGGCTAGTATGGGTATTGGGACAGTATGTTTTGTAGACTGAAGAGGAGGTAAGGTCGAAATGTAAGAGAAAGTTAATATGAATCATAATTTAAGTAGGGTAAGTACTGGAAGAGGAACAATCTGGGTAAAGATAATAAAGTGATAGAACTGGTTTGCTAAAAGGCTAACCTTTTTGGATTTCCTAACTGCTAGTCTCAACTGTAAAACAATTGATTGGAATGCTGCCCATAGAAACCTCCATGAGCAAGGCGATGATGCCGCTCAGAAGAGTAATCAACAAGGTACCAGGAACATAAAGGGTGAACTTCTTCCTTTTTTTGCCGCGTGATACTTATCCATGTCACAATCCATCAACGTCAGATTGTGGACTGGACGATGAAAACACACCCCTGCAGTTCAGCCCTGACAGCTTGGTGCGTTTGAACGTCACTTGTGCTCCATGCCCGCCGGCTGCAGGATGATCAGCGTTAATTATCAGTGCGGTGTCATTGCTGGCACCATGAGCTCGGGACCAATGACACCTCCTATCAGCATCAGACAAACAGGGAGAGGAGATGGGGAGGAGGAGATATTGACTTTCATATACAGATTATAATGCTGTGCATGTAAAACAAGGGTATTTTAGCAATGAGGAAGGACAAAGAACTCTTAACAGAATCGCATGTGTTTTGGGAAATCCTCTTTGTGTATCTTCCCCCAGGTGCTAGCCTCCGTCTAAATGGCTGTATCAGAACACCAAGATCAAATGTTTTTGGTGCTGCGCCCTCTGAGTCTCCCCAAAGAGGCATATCATATTCTCCTTACTCCACTCAGAAAAATGATTTGCCATGGTTTTATGACATCTCACAGACTGTGAATGGGATATTATCGTGGCTCCAACTCCACAGTGTATATCATACGCATCTGTTGGATAGATCTGTGGTAACTCTGTACCCTGGTGCTGTTGGGTATACTGGGTGGTGAGGGTGTGTGTGCGCGGCCGTGTGCGCGCGGGGATACTATATCCTTTTTGTTAAGATGTGGGCTGTAGACTATAGACTGTGTCCTTGAATTGCCAATATTCTGGGGGCTTGCCAAACTATGTTTTTGTATGGATATGCCATTTTTCTACAGCATGCTTTTATTTACATGTACACATTTTTTGCAGTTCATCTTGATGCGTTATCTGTAACTGACTTTCTGTGTTAACTCTATAGATGGATGGTTGAAATGAGAGCAGACATTTTTTAAGAATAGGAAGGATAACTGAAAGCATTAGGAACAAGTGCATTTTAGACACTCATCTTTGCCTAGACATGCCACAGTCAGACATTCCCCATTATTCAGAACAAACACATGCGATCTTTACAGGGAATAAATTCCATTTTACTGCCGAATACCATGTAACTGGTATTAGGAATGTGTGGTGGTCCTCAAGGTCAAGTTGTACTTATTTATACATGTTATATATAACTCAATGTCTTACAAAGACAATCACATATATGCTGATATTTACGTCTATATATATATATATATGACCTGTTTACCTCAACTCAGAGCTTGTCACTTTCCTGTCAGAGGTAACATTATCTCTATAAAAGTCTCTTGGGATTAGCATTTTGTATAGAGATGAAACCGTTACTATGGAAACAGAAACCGGTGAGGGTTATCAATACAGTAATAATTTTTGGGCAGATAGTGCAGATAAGCCCTCAGGCAGATATAAAAAATAATTGAATTCAAACTTAGTTTTCCATTATACGGGCCCAGAGCTATGTTGAGAGATCATTAATTTGCATGTGAATGTATTGTTGCTAGACCAGAAGCCCTTGAGTTGTGAGTCAGTGAGTTCTTTTTCTGGACTGCTTCACTGGGAGAGCCAGGACTGCATGGGACCACTGCCAGGAAAAGAGCTGGATCAAAGGCAAACTCTCACTTCATGGCCTTTTCATGTGGTCTGCTTCCGCAAGGCAGCTCATGGGTTTCCCATTGAACATGACGGGAGAGTGCTGGCACTTCATCTAAGGACGATTACAGAAAACTGATACTTCTTACAGCTCAACATCATCGATCACAGCGGGCCAGGAGTCAACAGGCCTGCTCTGTCATTCTGATCACCTCCGTCTGTATGTATGTCCGTCTCTATGTCTGTCTGTCTGTTCGTATGTTGTTTTGACTGTCAGTCCTGTCATGCCATCTCTTTGTCATCCTTCAGGTGTCAACAACAAGACCGGAGATAAGACACACGACATGATCCCTGTTTAACGACAGATGATCTGGGTGATGATCTCCTCACTGTGGGCTGACCTTCCACAGTGACCCCACGAGACACGCAACGCCTTTGTTCCACTGAAAAAAACACGACAGAGAATTGAATGTGAGCTTACAGCCTAAGATGATACCTTCCTTGAATGAAGTCTTGTTCATGGTGACCTTTCTGCAGTAATTAAAGATCCTCACACACACACGTTTATAGCTTGACAAATGACCTTAGAGCTCACGCATGAGACTTGTTGTCTTTTAGGATGTCAACACACTTTTTGGGGTAGTGATACAAACAAACAAAACACGGGGGTAATATTTCAAATTTGGCAGGCACTTTGTTTTGTTCCCTCATCTGCTTGGTATTGCCCACCCCCCCACCACCCCAATGATGTATCAGTCATTAGATGGCAACAAACACACACACACACCCACCCACACACATACACGCACCTTCATACCATCTCCAGGGGCCAAACAGTGTGTCTATTCAGACCCCCTGCTGATCTGATTGTTGGTATCTATTTAGTTTGTACAACACAAACACGCACACATACACACACACAAACATAGACAGACAGACAAACACACACCAACACTGACTGAGTGTTGATGTTAACACAGCCTTGGGCAGTGGGCGTGATAGGGCCATCTGCTGCCCAGTGTCCAGGCTGAGTATCAGTCAGCTCCAAACCGGCTAGACGATACGTGCTGTTGAGCCTAGCTCGGGCGGCCCCGGTCCACCTGAAACCAGAAACAGCCTTCCGGGTGCTTTTTTCATAACAAAAGAGTCAGCAGATTATTTTAAGGAACTAGAATAAGCCTTATCTGCAGTTTCATCTGGATAGAGTTCTCTAAAAATTCCCAAAACAGATTACCAAACAAAACTCTGAGAAGAGCTTAATATCCAGGTCATTGTTGCCAGTTCGATCTACAGAAAGACAGAAGGACAAACAGACAGACAGGCAGTGAGATTTGTCATTCAGACACTGCTGTTATATGGTCAAGTCTGTCAGCCAATCGAAGAGAGGAAAAGAGAAAACTCTTGTGCGGTTGCTCCTGGTCTCCAACTTTCTTTCTAAACAGTTAAAAACCCAGATACAGGGGGAGCTCTCTGAGTCAGTCGGAGGGAGAGACAAAGTCTGAGAAAGAGAGAGAGGGAGAGAGAGAGACAGAGTGAGAGAGAGAGAGAGAGAGAGAGAGAGAGTAAGAGAGAGTAAGAGAGAGACAGAGAGTGTGTGTGTGTGAGAGAGAGAGAGAGAGAGAGAGAGAGAGAGAGAATGAGAGAGACAGAGACAGAGGGGGAGAGAGAGAGAGAGAGAGAGAGAGGGGCAGAGGCAGAGAGAGAGAGAGAGAGAGATGAGTTGGCAGAGAGACAGTGAGACAGAGAGGGAGACGAGACGGTGAGTGGTTGCACATACAGATAGAGGTAGAGAAAGAGTTTGCGTATAGCCCCACTGAGAGGAAGAGAGAGGGCGAGTGTGAGCAGGGAGAGAGGGAGAGAGGGAGGGGGAGGAACCGAGTGGCAGTGACAGGGAGGGAGGAACAGAGAGGGGGACGGACTGAAAGTGAGAAAGGGAGAGCGGCATCCGAAACGGACGAAAGTAGAGGAGGGAAAAGGAGGGAGTCAGCACAGTGTTTCAAGAAAGGAAGGGAGGAAGAGAGAAAAAAAAGAGAGTGAGTCGGAAAGAAAAAGAGCGAGTGGAACAGCTCAGCAAATAGCAATCAGTTTCCCAGTGCCAGTAGCATTCCTCTCGCAGCTGCAGTGATTCAGGCCAGCAGGAGAAGTTGAGCTACCCAGAAAGAAAGAGCTTTCTCTGGGTACAGAAAGCAGAAAGTTCCCCCCGAAGGAGAGGAGAAGGAACCAGAGCTTCTCCAGCTTGAGAGTGCCCAGCAGGGGAAGATGGATTCTGACTCGGGCGAGCAGAGCGAGGGAGACCTCACCCCAGGTAAGACCGCTTTGGTCTGCTTAACCACAAGTACGTCTATCAATATGACTCTCTAAAAGGATAGCATTCAACTGAATAAAACAAGCTTCATTTTACAAGTGGAGTCATGTCTAGGCCAGGTAGTGCTGTTGTAATATAAATATAAATAAATCTTAATCAAGAGGCGAAACGCTCCATTGACTATGCAGCGTGGAGCTATAATGCATCCACACTGTCACCTCTGATCCTAGAATAGAGGCTGGCTGTGCTCCCACTGTGTAAGCCGGCTCCACGGCTAAAGTAGGAGGCAAGCTCCGACACGTGCTGCCGGCTTGTTCATCAACACGTTCAGCTACAGGGAGACGTAGAGTCCCTGGACCCTCCACCAGCCCGCTCACACATCACTCTATCAGGGGAGAAACCGACGTCCAAAGGACTTTGCTGACCTTTCTATAGAGGCTGGTTGATATTACATTGAGGGTTGTGCGTTCATTAAAACCTTAGATTGGGGAAGTGTCCAGGTTTTTATAGCACCGAGCTGAAGAAAGATAACATGCTTTGTCCAAACACGTGCACACGCACGTACGGACACACACAACGAGTTTTATGAGTTCTGAGGTTGAGCTTTGGATTTTTGGTTTTGTGTTTCCCAACATGGCATTTCCTTGAGCTATTTTTACAGTGAGCTGTGATTGTGGGGTTATTGTGGGGACTCCAGACATCCTTCTAGACAGCTCAAGGCAGACAGTGTCCAGGTACCAGGAAGCGCTGATGCTCAGATAGAGTTTCGTCTCATCCTGTAGTTGGAATGCAGTATGTCTGTAACTATCTCTCTTTGTGCATTCAACCCCTTTCTATTCGACCAATAGTCCACTGTACATGTTGTCATCCTGGAGTTTGCTTTGAAGTCTGTTATGTTCTATGTTTTTGTAGCTACAGGGTTTTTTCCTAGACAAATCGACCAATTTCTAAGCCGTCACATTATTGATTGTTAATTTTAACACGTTATGTGACATTATAGATCAGGCATAGAGTGCAAAATGTGTGCGTGCGTGGATGGGTGAGCGCGTGTTTGCGCATGTATGATTCGATTTGCCTGTCCATTAGGTCTCTTGGAAAATATGACGTGAAGTCTGTCTGTCTGTCTGCCCATGGCCTTCCATCTGCCAGTCCATCTGTCCCTTTTTGTCCGTCTCTGAGCATGAGGGGATGAAAAGGCTGGGACCCCCAAGGGGAAGTCAGGCAGCCTAGTGCTTCAGTCCTCCACCAGCGTAGGTGCTGATAGGCCCCTATTCACAGGTAGTGTCTGCGTGGGTGAGCTCGCTCAGACAGCTCAAGGATGATGCGTCCGCACCACCCATTTAATAGGTGATGAAAAGGAAGAGAATAATGGTGTGAGCCCACCATCCCTCAGAGCAGAGCCTCCGCAGGCGGTGTGGTGACGACGTTTGGCCCACAGCAAGACGGGTTAGCACGGCCTCCACCGGCCTTTCACTCCTCCACCTCCGCGCCTTAGCTGCCGGCGGCTAGCGTGTGGTTGGCGTGACAGTGTTTTACTACATCACTGCCCGGTCCAGTGACATGAGGCATTTTAATCTCGTTCAGAAGTTGGGTGAGCGGCTAATCCCCCCTCGATGGGAGTCTTTGTGCAGACGGGGTGCCTGGAAGTTGTGACTGCCGGTTCAACTGATCAGGGTAAACGTTAGGCCAGCCGGTTCTTTTTCCAAAGATACTGGAGCATATTAAGGTGAAATAGAGAGACAGATAGCAGGGAGCAAGATAGAGAAGAGAAATATATGAGGAAGGAATGGACACCTGCATAGAGTTTGGTTTAACACAGTGAGTTATGGAGAGAGGGGAGGTCGGATAATTGTGGAGGGAGAAGAGGTTTTAGGTTAAGGCTTGTAGGGAGTCTTCTCTTCTTCTGGTGAACCGACTTCAATACCCTCCCCATAGTCCCAGGAACCACACCCCCAGTGAGAGA
>JAVQIZ010056890.1:0-18986 GCA_036023535.2 Galaxias brevipinnis
GCTTCCAAAGCGAGAGCAGGCACTATGACACGTAACGTTAAGTTTTCCTAATGCTGTCGAATCAATCATATAATATATATTTACCGTTACCTTGGCAGACAGGGTTTTAGCTAGATTTGGAGCTCTCACAAGGTAACGCGTTAGCTTGTTCAAATTATACTGTAATGGCCTGGCATTTGCTACAAATAGTATGAGGTAGCCCATTTTGACAGGGAGAAATTACTGCTCATGCGCTACCCTGTTTTGAACTAAATGCATACTTTTTGAACACATTAAACAGTGATTGAAAGAAAAACGTCACATTTTTAATGGCAAACCAACAAACACATCCCTGCTGATAAATATAAACATATACAAATCAGTGCAACCACTCAATGCCGGGGGAGTTTTTGCAATAACCACAATAGTTCAGTATTTACATCTTAAAAATATATTTAGGGTAGTAGGGATAAGCTATGCAATAAAATATTTGAATCGCCATATCTTTTCTGTTAGAGCAAGTACTCTTTTCACTTGGTTATTGTCAGAGCACATGGTTTGACAGTAGCTATGTGCTATAGGTTTAGAAGGTGACAGTGTGGAGAGGAGTTCCCTTGAAGACCTTTGAGGGAACTAAGTACTCAGTACAATGATTGATAAAGCCTAAATGCATGGTAATATCACTTTCCATGAGGTTGTAAGTTCCACACTGGCCTCTTCAGACTCAATATAATCTACAGTGTATGGAAGTCACTTTGGACCAGTGTTTCCTGTTGCAAGACACAAGGGTCTAAGTTTCTCTCAGCTGGGTGGTTTGGGGGTGCTCTGCTCCTTGTCCTGGGGAGGGGCAGCCTCTTTCATGCGCTCTCGACCCAGCTGTAGTGTGTATTCACTGGGGCCCAGTCGAACAATCTTCCCACTGCCCAGACACTCGTCTCCTTTGTAGAGCACTGCAAACTGAGGGAAAAATTAAGTGAAGGGAAATTTCAGTTTCAGCACACAAAGAGTTTGAAACACAAATGCAAAGGTTTCCAAATTGTAAGAGATATGGACTTATCAGATACATTATGTTGATGAATCAAGTTCCTATCTAGAATCCTGTCTAATCACAACATTTTGGTGACAAGACCACACAAACACAAACCCCTCTAATTAACTGTAGGCAGTCTGTCCAGAAGCCCAGTGAGCGTCTAAACTACCAGAGCCACCAATCTATGGTTCCTAGGGGCTTTGAGTTATGGGATAGCATTGCAGGAGGACACGCTCTTTTTAGCATAAACCAGGCCATGTTGTAAACTTGATTGATTTGGGCCAGAGCTTCATGTAAGGGAGACTAGCAATATGAATAAAAAAGGCAGATGGATTATTAAAGACTCCCACACACAGGTCAAACGCTTGCCCGTGCTCACATATATTAGTACTTTATTTTGAAATTATGCAATAAGCCATATTAGTCAAAGAAAGGCCTGCTATTCTGAGACAAAACCAAAGCAGCACTTTGGCAATGTGAGACCTTACCTGTCCAGGTGTCAGGGCTCTGATTGGCTGAGACAGCATGATCCATACTGATCCATCCATGTTTAAAGTCACTGTACACGGCGCTAAAAAGAAAAACCCCAAAGCAATACATTTGGGTGTCTACAGCATCAGTTATCCATACTCACAAGCATATGGGCAAGTTTAATTGTCGGAATCATAATACAAATGTATCCTTTCCTTCCTTGGTAAATATCACCCCTAACCACTAACCAGTGACTTTACTAAAGAAAGGAGGAGGCAGTACCTGTTTTTATATTGTGTTGAGCACATTCCATTACATATAATGTTCCCTGCCCCCCTTGTGCACTAACCCCATCCATTCCCTTCTATTAGAATGTATTAGTAACACAACAGAGTTATAAGCATAGAGATAGAACAGTTCTATCTCTGTGCTTTTAAGTCACAGTAACTCACTGAGGGGCATCTGGTGTTGGAAACGGAAGTGACACTCCATCATCTGGGTCCGGACCAGCTCCAGGGGCGGGTCCACTCCTAGCCAATGGAAGCGATCTGTCCGTATTGTGTCTCGAAACAGAGCCGGGTGATTGGTGGTTGGCGCCTGATTGGTGTTTGAGAAGGGTCAGAAAAAAACATTAAAAATATAAGGGATTAGGTTACTGGTAGGTTAACCAGTACCACAACACTCACTGTCTGCAGGTAAGGATCTGCAGGTTAACATACTCGAGTAAAGGAATAAAAAGCTTCACTCTTTAAATGACATAACGCGGCCATTCGTTTAGAATTAATGATAATTAATGAATGAAAGTCATCAGTTATTATTAGACTCTCCTTATAACAGGGTTCCTCTGTTGGTTCACCCTCTTTACAACCAGCTATGCAAATTCTTAAAGGAGCAAGTGGAAAAAAAAATGTGTATTCCTTTCCTCAGAGGTTTCTCTGTCGCAGCATTCCTTTAGCACTTATTTTCTTTGTCCTTATACACAAGAGAAGCTAGTGTTGCAGGTATACACTGTATGGCCAGAAAGATTCTCATACCACAAACACCTCCGCAGTAGTTATGTCTTTGTCCACTACGAACCAGGCATCTCTCTGTCCCCCTATCCTGGCTCTCTGGCCCAGGGTAAATGTAAACCAGCCTGACATGTAGAAGAGGATTGTTGTCAAGCAAATGGAAAAGGGAGAGAAAAGTAGTTTGAATGGCTTATTATAAATATCCAGTGCATATATTTGCTGTGTTTTGTAAAATTAACAAACAAGAAAAAAACAAAAACTTACCTTTGTGCACACCCATTGTCTTTCCATCCTCGATCGAGACAAAGTTTCCCGGCTTGGGTTCCAGGTACTAATAAGAGTACAAGATTATTGTGTAAAACACCAGAACACTCACTATATTTGACATGTCTAAAGATGTCTTACCTGAAGTATAAAATCTTCAAAATGCCTCTCTCCAATGAAACAAATACCCATGCTCTGAAAATAAATAAAACATGCTGTGTTTCTAAAGCTCTATGTAAAGTATATACTTACATACAATTATATTTCCCTTTCATTCAGTCATAGCCCCCTCTCTCACCTCTTTCTTCTGAAGGACATGCTGAAAGCCTGCTTCTGCAGCTATCTTCTTCACAAAGTCTTTGGTTAGTCCAGACAAGGGGAATAATGTGTGACGCAAAGCATCCTGGGATATCTGGCTGAGGAAGAATGTCTGATCCTTGAAGAGATCGGCTCCTTGGCACAGCCTCACAGCTGACATAGGGAGATTAAATGGTTTAAAGACAAAGAACCTGCCCACTGCTGCTAGACATAACACAACTAACTACATTCAAATAGTTAAGTTTAAGTTATTGCTTAAAACCATGCTGAAGAGAGATTGCATTAAGAAAGATAGGAAGAGAGATTTGACCACTTTGCAATAAGGAAGAGAAATGAGTAGAAGATCAAATATTAAAAGAGGGGTAATCTGTGAGGAAAATAAAATGAGAGGACATGAAGTGTAGTGAATACTCTTACGGCTTCTGATCTCGCGGCGGTCTCTAAAGAGAGGAGCAGGAGCCACATGTTTCTGCTGGAAAACATCATCATCCTCCAGCGAGGTCCGAGCATAGTGGCCTGTTGCCATGGCATCAGCACCTAAGCAACAACATATTCTCTGATTTAGTGTACTGGCCTAGGGTACAGCAGGCTTCATGTCAATGTGTATATTGGGTCCTACCAAGGGAATTAATGGCATACTGGTAGAAATGGTTGAACTTGATGTGTTTGTTGCAGAGTATGTCTGGGTTTGGAGTCCTGCCTCTTTCATACTCTTTCAGTAGATTACTATACAAGATAAAAACATAACATTTACTTGATCATCTATTATCCGGTTAAATGAACCACTTCTCAAACATTGTTAACAGAAGAAAATTGTATAAGTATTGTGTAAGTTATTATGGCAAATGCTGCAACCAGACAGTATGTTTGCACTTTGTTCATAGCTACCTGAATACTTCATGCCAGTACTCTTTAACATAGGACACTTGGTGGAATGGGATGTCCAGGGCTTGGCACACTTTGTAAGCATCTTCACAGTCCTTTTCAGAGGAACACACCCCCTTCTCATCCAGAGAATCCCAATTCTTCATAAATACTCCAGTTACATTGTACCCTAAAAAGGCAAATACTTTTTTTTTGGTATGGATACTTTAGCATACAGATATGGTCAATAAAATATAAATAGTAACTTGCTTGCCTGTACTACTGTACTAGCCACCTTGTTTAAAGAACATTCATGAAGAGGTTTCTTACCTCTCCGCTTGAGTAAAAGTGCAGAGACAGAGCTGTCAACTCCTCCAGACATTGCACACACTACATGTCTCAGGACACCCATGGCATTAACTATTATTCGTTAAAAAATTATGTTGAGTAATGATATATTTTAAAGACAGTTGTGTAACTTCTTTTGATAAGATTTAACAGGATCCGCCATGATTATTGTCCGTTTGCAACTGATGTTCGATGAGAAACAATTTGTTAAGCTCATATCGTACCGCTTTGTGTTTCTGTGTACCTTTAACATGTAACACTGGAAAGATCATCGATTCAAATCCGCAGAAAGGTTGCAAAATATACAGAAAGGTTGGTGGGAAGATTAACATATGATGTGATTTACATATTTTTTTCGTACAGTAACTTTATCATGCGAGATAACATTCACACGCTACTACATTGAAGAAGAGTTAAGTCACATTTTGAGTTATGGTTTGGGTCAGTTTTACAGTTTTGGACGATGAAATGCATGCACATAATTAAGAAACACATCACAATCTGGGATTTAGACCAAGCCTGCAAAAAGAGCTGAACAACCAACAGTGGCAGTGAGTGCAGTTTTATACAAATTATATGGCCTAAAACAAAAGGCGATTTAGCCTTTACTGTCTGGCCACGTAGAATTTGGATTGGAAGGCTGGCAATTTAGTAAAATTGAAATCTTAAAAACTTTATTTTTATTTTTTTATTTTTAAGTAATAATAATGATAATAATAATAATATTAGTAAAGCTCCATCCCGGAAATATTTCTATTTATTTTACATAGTTTTATTGTGATTGTTTTATTTCCAATTAGGTACATTTGTTTTGATATTTTTATATCATGTAGTATATTAAAATGCAATTAGTTGTATGCTTTTGTTTAATCACTTTTCTAAATGAAAAAAAAAAAAATTTAATACATTATTTTTTTTCTTTTTTTCATTCCCTATAGCATATTCTCTCTCATCCCCACCTCAATATGGAGGACATGCCTGCAGATATCATCACACTGGAGCTCCTGAAAGAGGCCAGGGAAACCGTGATGAGCAGTCCGCTGGGGGTTATCAACACTCCCATGATCCCCTGGTGCCAAACCACTCTGCCTTTGAATGCCCCTTGCAACATACACATAAAACTGGAGAACATGCAAAGAACAGGTTGGCTCTTGTAGTGATCATTGCAATCAATCGAGAAATTGTCAATAAAGCTGCCCAAATCAATTCCAATCTACTATGTGTGTGTCAACGGCCTTTTATGACACCCATGCACTCCTCATGGAGTGGGTGATAATGCCATGAATTTATTATGTACATTTCAGGATCCTTTAAGATCAGAGGAGTGGCCAATCAGTTTTCCAGGATTTCGAAGGAAGGTCATTTTGTTACTATGTCAGCTGGGAATTATGGAAAGTCGTTTGCATATGCCTCAAAGCACTATGGGTTAAAGAGCAAGGTGGTGATGCCAGAGACGGCTCCGGCATCCAGATCCATTATCATACAGGTCAGGATCAATGGTGTGTGCAGCTAGACCACAGCTTCTGCTTATGTCACCTAATCACAATATATTGGGACTACAACACACATATGACACTCATCATGAGACAACATTATATGTCTTTATTTTTTACCAAAATGATCGAGGCATGTTTATACTTCAGATCCTATACTTCTTAATAGATGCATTTGTATGTGTTTGTGTTTTCCTTTAGAGTTTTGGCTCTGATGTGGAGAGGGTGCCAACTTCCTGTCTGATGAATGTGGTGAACCGCTGCATTCAGGAGGACAACATGACTTTCCTGCACTCTTATGATGACCTCGACCTGATAGCAGGGCATGCCAGGTAGCACATACCAAAAGTCAAACAGTCGCTTTCTTTAGGAATGTCTAAGGCTGTGAATCTCCAAAGGCAAGGCGTAAAAGCTGGCGGCTTATTATTATTATTACTTTTCATTCTGCCAGATATATTGAATTTGATTCAATTAGAGAATTGACTGCCGTCGTGTAAAAAGAAGCTCAACCACATGTGTAACATATACAGTACCAATCATAAGTTTGGAAACACTTTCCCATTTAACTGAATGGGAAAATGTGTCCAAACATTTGACTGGTACTGTTTATTAAACTTCCTCTTCCCCTATTGTGCCTTCTTGACTGTGTCCGCTCCAGCCTGGGTTTTGAGGTGCTGGAGGTGATGCCTCACCCTGATGTTGTAGTGGTGTGCTGTGGAGGAGGGGGCCTGTTGGCTGGGGTGGCTGCAGCTGTCAAACTGTCATCAGGCTGTGAGAACACCAGGATCTATGGAGTAGAACCTAAAGGAGGTACAAATAATTTTTTTCTAAATTAATTTCGGCATATGTTCTGTAATCTTTACCAAAATAAGACGTCACTCGAAGTCTGTAGACATTTATCCTAACATTTGCCTGTGTGTGTACAGCCTGCACTATGTACAAGAGTTTCATTGAGAAGAAGCCTGTTAACATGGCCACCAGGAGCATTGCCTCAGGATTGGCACCACCTTCTGCAGGTGGAAATTACTATTCCATTTACCGTCATGTACAAGTCTGCTTCAAACAAGATTCCTTTCTGTTTCGAAGGAAACTGCTTTGTCATTTTCCCCATTATAAATCCTCTCTGGTGTGTTGTGTGGATGTAGGTGCCCTTCCCTATAAGGTGTGCCAGCGCTACGTCGAGGAAATAGTGCTGGTGGACGACGAGGAGATCAAAGCAGCCGTGTCGACTCTCTACAAAGCTGGGCTACTGGTGGAGCCTTCAGGGTCTGCTGCATTTGCTGCCATTGCTAACAACCATATTCCTAACATTACTGGGAAGAATGTAGTTTGCATTCTGAGTGGCGGAAATATTGGTAAAGATGAGCTTGCTAACTTCCCAGACTAAAGATGGACTTGGAACTATGTCATGTGTACACCATGAAATGTACTGCACTAGTGTTAATATGGGCTTGATTGGACCATGTGTTATTCAACATAACGATGAAGTGAAAGCTTAATGATCAAGAACTATTCAAGTTGTTCTGATTAAGGTTTTTATCAAACCTGTCACATAATTAAACTACTTCATAGTCTTTACAAACCTGTTGCCATGTCATTAATTAATAACCACCCACATACTAATTTAACACAAGGTAATAGCAACTGCAGCCTACTAGTTAGTTCATAAAGAACCATGCATATGCAGCTCAAAGCTCACCCAGTATATTCTAGACTGTTAATCCTTAATCCCCCAAATTTCAAACATTTATTTGAGTGCACTGCTCTATTTCAACCACTGGCGTTTGTTCTTAAGTCAGTCTTGTGCAACTTGTTACTGGGTCACTGTGAGACTACAAAATGATACGTCTTAACTTGCTTTGAGCTCTCAATAGCAACGTGGGACTTTGCTAAGAGGTGAAATAGTATTATGATGTACTTACTAAAAAACTAAAGCTGGAACATGACTAACAAAAAAATTTTGGGAATAAATATAGGATGTTTGATTATTTAAAAGCGTGTTTATTAAAACAATTCATAAAACAAAAGTATTTTTGCCAACAGCAAAAGAGGAAAAATATTCTATGGCAGAACAAAAAGTTGTTCCTGTTCTCCACATATCCCAAGAAAACGAACATTGCCTGAAACTTAAATTTACCGTCTAAATTATAGACAAAAGGACAGTTCAGTTTGGCAGATATCTTAAGTGAAATTGTAATTGTTATGCATTGTTCTGATGGAGAAGACTGACATTTATTATTATTTTATCTTCTAACTGTCATACCTTCACATTTCCAAAAATCTGCTCATCATGAATGAAAACTGTACCCCTTTTTTAGCTACGGCTGAATTTGAACTAAGGCTGAATAACAGTCAAACAAATTGGCCATTCAAACATTAACGGAGTACTTTCAATGGACATATTCATTTCAAGGACATATCAATTCCTTAACAAAAACACATAGTATTGCTTAAGAAATATGATCAACCAAGTTTTGTTTTAATGCTGAGCGACAACATCTTTGGTGGCCATCCTGCATACAACAGCATCCAGTAGATTGTTCTCCTTGGGAGTGACTTTGAAAAGCTGAAAATATCAGAGAAACAGAACAGTATGGCTTGCTGTCAACATTATACATTTTATAAATATGGTGCATTTGTATGAAATCAATTAGTTGAGATACAATGTCTGCCTTAAAATACATTTTAAACAGGCAACAACCTTTTTGATCTTATCAGTGTCTGTGAGTGTTGATACTTGGTCCACTGGCAGCTGTTTTCCATCCACCTTGGCCACAATGTCAGCTACATGGTTCTCATCTACAGAGTGCACCAGGACTATGTGGACAGCGTTGTCATTGTCTGAGACGCCAAACCTTTTGAATGCATCTGAGATCTATAATAACCACATTTGTTTATTAGGGGAAACAAGGAGCCCTGCACATACTGAGACGATGATACCATTGTATGCAAATGTTTAGGTACTGACATTGTTGGTGGGTGAGAGGTTGAAGATGATTTCTGAATTCAAACTCCTGGTTTTCATTTTGTCAACCTTCTGTAAGTGTACTGCCTTGTTTGCAGCAACCAGGACTTGGAAAGGATTCACTACCTGTCCGGAATAGTTTGAATAAATTGGTTGTAGACATGGATACTTACATATCATAATAATACTATGAGTAAAATAGTTATAAGGCAAGAGACCCACAAACAGTATGATTGTATTATTGTTATTGCTTACCATTGTCGGATTTATTAAAGCACCATTTATTTTACCCTCCATGGCTTTTTTTCTCAATTCCGCGGCGTTATTTACATCTCTGAAAAGCAACTGAGTCACAGCATGGTCAGGAAAAAGTTCCAGTCTGTGAGTTAGATGCATGATTATAATTATAACAGATTTATTTTTTGCAAAGAACTGTAAATATCAGAACGTCATTTTCTCATGAGGTACAAAACCACCGACGTACTGCTGAGGAAATAGCAACACAGCTTCGTGCAAACGTTCCGCTATTGAACCCAGGCGTTAACAATAATGCACGTTTAATGTATTGAGAATTAAAAATAATAATAAGTTAATAATTTGATTTATTTTTTACACTTCGTTTTTTAAATGAAGCACTTGTTTATTCAATTGTACATGGGAATGATGAGCTGTTGATTCTATCAGATTCCACACGGATTAGTTACTTAAACGGACGTCCAGCTGTCAAGCCGTGCTGGGTGTGTGATACGACAAAGATGTACTTACACTGATAACACTGATATGTTTTCCTAATTTCATGATTGTTTAGTTAATAGTATGTTATTAACACTATCATGTGGAATTCGCAACATTAGCAAAGGAAAGGTTTAACTGCCATTAATCTAAAATCGCAATTCGTTGTCTGAAATGGAGAAATTCGAGGGGTACATTTTTACTGCTCTTTGCAGCACCAACTTTTTGATTTCATGCCTGCTGTTCTCAAAAATAACAAGGGAACAAAGAGAACCGTACATGGACGAAATATTTCATGTTCCACAAGCTCAGAAATATTGCCACGGCAAATTCAACGAGGTACAGTGAGACAACAGTTCCAACACTATGTTACATCATTGAGTGCGGATTATAGCCTGGATCTCTCTTTGGTGCGACAGATGTTCGACCATTTAGCCATCTAAGCTAGTCTAGAACATTCCATTTGCATGGATGCATCCCTAAAAAAATTTGTAGTAGTGCACCAACTACCTACATCGCTTTGATGTAAAAAGTCAATTATTTGAGCCTACAAATCTATATATCGAGGCCCCGAAAGTCTAAAATATTGTGTGGTCCTCTCTAACGTCTCTTTTTTGCCGTCACCCTCCTCTAGTGGGATCCAATGATAACCACCCTTCCTGGACTGTACCTAGCTTCAGTTGGAGTGATCAAGCCAGTTGTTTGGCTGGCTGACCTGACTGGCAAAGTGGTGTGCTCCACAGCCATGCTGCGCTTCGTCAATTTGCTGTTCAACTGTGGAAACCTGTACCTACTCTATCTTATCATCTGCAAACTTCACTTTAAAGAAAAGGTAATAGCACAACTATCTTTGTGCCATCTAGTGTATTACTCCTTATTTTACAATTGTTAGCCTACATCACAGGAATGTTTAGACTACCCTTGCTGTATCTAATGACATGGACAAATGTCCTGTGTTTCCTCTGACTAAAATTGTGTCTCTGTTTCAGACCAAGACAGCATCCCGTCGAGTTCTCTCAGCTTTGTCCCTGTCTACCTTCCCTGTTCTCTACTTCTTTAACTTTCTGTACTACACTGACGCCGGATCGACTTTCTTCATCCTCTTCACCTATCTCATGACATTGTATGGCTGCCACAAGGCCTCTGCACTTCTTGGTAGCTGCTCCATACTCTTCCGCCAGACAAACATCATCTGGGTGGCGTTCTGCGCCGGAACAGTGGTAGCAGCCAAAATGGACGAGGTGTGGCGGACGGAACAGACCAAGAAGAAAGATGACAAGTCGCCCTTCCAGATCCCACTGTCCCTCAGTGGGGCGCGGCGAGTGGGCCGTTTCCTGCTGGACTTCGCTTCGGCCAACCACGTCAAGGCGGTGCTGTGTGTGGCCTGGCCGTATGCACTGGTTGCCGTGGGTTTTGTGGCGTTTGTGATTCTGAACAGGGGGATTGTGGTGGGCGACCGGAGCAGCCATGAAGCCTGCCTAAACTTCCCCCAGCTGTTCTACTTCTTCTCCTTCACCCTCTTCTTCTCACTTCCCACCTCCCTCTGCTACCACCGCTTGAGTCGCTTCTTGCAGTCCTTGAAAAAACAACCTCTCTTCTATGCCCTCATCACTGCCATTTGCTTGTTACTGGTGCTTAATTTCACAGTGGTACATAAATATCTGCTAGCAGACAACAGGCACTTCCCCTTCTATGTGTGGAAAAGGGTGTTCCAAAGGCACGAGCTGATCCGCTTTGCCTTAGTACCAGCATACGTGTTTGCCGCCTGGAACTTCCTGGATTCTCTCAAGGCACGCTCACTCTTCTGGAGCCTAGCATTCCTGGCATGTCTCATGGCTGCCACTGTGCCGCAGAAACTTCTGGAATTCCGGTATTTCATTGTGCCGTACCTGCTCTATCGCGTTCACATGCCCCTGCCCTCCCTAAACAGACTGCTGCTTGAGTTTCTGCTCTACTCGGTGGTCAATGCGACAACACTCTACGTCTTTGTCAATAAGACCTTCCATTGGCCAAACAGCACAGACGTTCAGAGGTTCATGTGGTAGAGAGACTAACACTATGGAAGTCCAACTGAACTCCTTGAAACTGTGGCTATTGGAATAGAACCACCACCATTACCAGCACTGTAGTGCAGCCTCTTCAATTAGCTGAGTAATTAGTTTGGAAAGTTTGTTTTCTATTAAAAAGTATGTGATCCTCTTTTTTTTGGTCAGAATCCAGCTTTGTAAAAAGAAATTTTTATAATGTTGTTAAAATTGTAATGCATCAAGTCACAACGTTGTATCAACTTATTTAAGGCACTGCTTTGTTATCGAGTTTGGGCTTTTCTACAAATGTTAAATGAGAAAGATTGTTCTTGTATTGTTTCAGGGGAAACTTGAACAAGGTGTTGTCTACTAAGATTAGGAAATGAATTTGATAGTATCTTACTGGAAACAATGGACTGTTATTTTTACATTTGAACTGTAAATATGGGTGAGAAGATCAAAAACAATAGCCATAAGCCTTATGTAGGGATCAGTTCTAGTCCATCTTTGGTATGTTTATTTTATTATAATATATTTTGAATACGTAAATAGTGGTTAGTCTTTGCCAGTGAAGAACAATGGTAAGTTTAATGTTAAACTTTAAATTAAAAGGATATATATATATATAAAGGAATATCAAAACGATTATTAGTATGATAATTTCTGAGTAAGTAAATCATTCCCTTTCCATTTGAGCTGGGATTAGAGCAGGCATATTTACAGGATTATTAGCATTGCGTAAGCAGAAATGCTTGCGTTATCTGTGTTTGCTAGAATTAGTTATAAATGGTGATTTGTATGTTTTGGGTAATTTCTTTGGCCCAATGTGCTTTGCTCCATCTGTTATCTTCTCTGATTCTGTCTATAGTGTAAAAATGTATCTGTGCAGGCCACTTCCTTAACTTAAATAGGAATCATGTTAAATATTGAATTATTATTTCTTTTTTATGTTTGTTTGTTTCGTAGGCTTACTACGTAACATTTTGAATGTTTGAGTTTCTTTTATGTCTTTACATGGCTTATCTATTGATGGTATTTCCTTCTTCAACACATGTCTATGCCGTAATTCCCAATGATGAAATGATTTTCTGAACAGATGCATTACAACTATAAATGCATTAAAATTATTCCTATATTACAGTGTTGAGTCTTTGCTCTGTTGCTAGATTTAGGCCAAATGCAGTTCACTAAATTCTACACTAGATGGAGCAATAATACAATTCCTAAATACTTGTACGGTGTTAAGTACAGAGCCTATAATAACAATGGTGAATAGAAAAATTTACCAAAATTCCCACGCAATACTTCTGTAATCTCTTGATTTTGTCCGCTATCATGGTGAGTACTCAGTAGCGAGTACTTCTAGTGACAATGGCACTGAGCACACGTTTCAACCAACCGTCATGCTGATAGCAAATAAATACTATTGATGGCTTTGTTGCCCATTGTGTTTGCATCTGTTTTCTATTAAGCTGGAAAAGAGTGGCACAGTTTAGAGAAGTGTCTCATGATGATTGCTCTCCACCTAACAGTGTCATTACCACCACGTAATTACAGTCCTTAGCCCAAGTCCCCTCCATGTTCACCAGAGGAGCTAGAATTAGAGGTGAAAAAAGCTAAATTCATGTTGATTACGCTATTCATTCAGAAGTTCCTCATTGAGGCTAAATCACGGTGTGTATACGGGCTAAAATTGGTTTACTCTCCATTTGAAATGTTTTGTTTTATATTAACTGTTAGCTGAAGAAGCACACACACATTGAAGTCCTATACAGCCAAAGGAGGACTCATTTTGCATTCTTACCATTTCTTCCAGGCCCCAGGATCACAAGATAAATGTAATTAATTAGGATTGGAAGCCAAGAGAACAGAAGCAACATTTTTTTGACCAGAGGCGGACAAAGCGCATACTGAAATCCCTTTTTGGACATTCCTTGACTTCTTAATGCAATCACAGACTGTGCCTTAATTGTTAATTGAGGCTTGAGGGTAGTTGCTGTGAAAGAAAGGAAATAATTATCGGAGAACAATAAAGATAGAGAACGAACAAGTAGAAAACATTAGAAGGCCGCAGCAGTTTCCTATCTTAACAACTTAATCATGTGAGAAGATATTTATTTTCTGAATTGATAGCCACAGTGTTTCTGTATCACTGCCCCTGAGTGCAAAAAAAAAAACGCACCACCCAATGATCAAATGTTCTTTGGGCACAAGTTGGCATCAGATGCCATATCTGTTGTTATCCATAACAAAACAATCCGGTGCAGAACATAACATTGTGGTCAACATATTCACAGGGTGGAACCTACTACTGACCCATCTACCCATGCAATCCTAGCTATTATTCCTGTTCATGACTGTTGATCCAACAGCCTCCTTAAATAAAGTTGAGTTGAAAAAGTTCAGTTCAACTCAACAGCATAGGGTGACAAGGCCAATGATATGAGAATGGGCTGTTGTAAGAGGGTATCACTCATGCTTGATTAATCCATGCTGGATTGGGTAGAAACCCACTGAGCAGCAACCTACAGCAAAGTTGCTGAGAACATCTTAAGTTCTTCACCCATGGAGGAACGGAGTTCAATTCAATTCAGTCACTTGTAGTATCTTCTGATTCTCGTCGGAGACAGTTATTTGACACAATACTCCATGATTAGCCAAGACATTTTTAACGAGATAATGACCTGTCTGATTTCTATACAAGCCCCATTTCTCTGTACAATAGAGAGAATATGAGAAATAGGCAGGGGAAGGCGAGAGGCTTGGAACAAGCATGCAGATTGAAATGTCTCAAGTGATTCTCCAGAAGCTTTAAAAGAACATGGGGCTCCTGTTTAACGCACAAGCAGTATGCCGGTAAGAGGAAGCAATATCTTCAACAGCCAATGGGATTTACTCAAAAGCACCGTGCCACTAATGCCACTCTTGATTATTAATATCACCCTGGCAGAGAATTTATGGTAGGAGACCTTTCCATGTGGCTGTCTCCTCCTTTATTGACGTGTGGAGTGCCGGTGCATTAGATGTGTTTTTACTCTGGTTTCTTGTGCCCTGCCCTCTGCCTCTCTTGCGTTTCTTCTCCATTTCCTCACTCTGTCTCGACGGTTGGGGTGTCAGTGGACTGTTTATGTGTCAGGAAGGTATCTGACTGAGATTTACTGAAACTAAGAAATGCACATTCTGTGATCATGTCATGATACACTATGTATACAGTATATCTGAAAATAACACATATAGATTTGCTGCACATTAATGTACATACAGTACATGACTCGGTACAGTAAAAAGTTAAACAAATTCAACCTAGCCATGAATGAATAGTCACATTCATCATTCATCATGTGACATGGTGACGTTGATGATGTGATGTTTGTCCATGTGTCACTGGGATATGAGCTCAGTCATCGATTTATGCATCGTAGACTTGTGTGTTAAGTATACAATAATATGAGTAATCCACTATGCTCATAAATTAAAACATTGTGTGAAAGACAAAATGTGCTGGTACAACATGCACTGGTTCATCAAGAAACCCTTTCTTAACCCATCTGATGTTAACAACTACAGGCCTGTTTCTCTTCTCCCCTACCTGTCCAAAACCCTTGAACGAGCGATACTAAACCAACTTTCTTCCTATCTTAAGTAGAACAATCTCCTAGATCCCCACCAGTCACAATTCAAGGAGGGCCACTTAATGGAGACGGCCCTTCTCGCAGTTTCGGGGGCCCTCCACACTGCGCGAGCAGACTCCCTTTCCTCTGTTCTCATTCTCCTGGACCTCTCTGCTGCTTTTGACACTGTGAACCACCAGACTCTACTTCTTACCCTTGAAGACCTGGGCATCTCGGGGTCTGTGCTCTCCATGCTTGCATCCTACCTGACGGGGCGAACTTACCAGGTAGCCTGGAGAGGGTTGGTCTCAAAACCCTGCAGCATCTCGACCGGGGTCCCTCAGGGCTCAGTCCTGGGCCCTCTCCTTTTCTCTTTTTATTCAAAGTCACTGGGCTCAGTCATACATTCACATGGCCGGTCCTATCACTGCTACGCGGATGACACTCAACTAATGTTCTCCTTCCCTCCCTCTGACACCCAGGTGGTACAGCGCATATAGGCATGCCTGGCTGATATCTCAGTGTGGATGGCAGCTCACCCTGAAGCTCAACCCTGACAATACCGCAGTTATTTTCATCCCTGGGAAGTCCAGCCCATTCCAAGACCAAACCATCACCGTCGATAACACTGTGGTCTCCTCCTCTAGTACGGCGAAGAACCTAGGGGTCACCCTGGATGACCAGCTGTCCTTCTCATTTAACATTGCGGCAGTAACGCGTTCCTGCAGATTCCTTTTCTACAACAACAGAAGGATACAGCCCTTCCTTAGAAGAGAGGCTGCGCAGGTCATAGTCCAGGCCCTCGTCATCTCTCACCTGGACTACTGCAACTCCCTCTTGGCTGGGCTCACTGCGAGCGCCATCAAACCCCTTCAGCTCATCCAGAGCGCAGCTGCTCGTCTGGTCTTCAACCTCCCTTGGTTCACTCACACTACTCCTCTACTTCACACACTGCACTGGCTGTCGGTAGCAGCACACATCAAATTCAAGTCACTTGTCCTAGCCTAGCCGAGGATCGGAACTGCACCCTCCTACCTACAGTCGATGCTCAGACCCTACACTCCATCCCGATCACTGCGCTCTGCCACTGGGTGTCGCCTTGTCGCCCCCTCACTACGCGGAAGGGACAGCCTGGCACTTCGTTCACAACTTTTCTCTGTCGTCCGTCAGTGGCGGAATGAGCTCCCCATGAACATTAGGACCGCAACATCTTTGTACACTTTCCGCCGAAACTTGAAAACTCACTTGTTTCAACTGCACTACGGCTCTTAAATGCAACGTTGCGCCTACCACTTCCACTTGATATACTAAGTAATTGGTTGCACTCAGAAATTGTTTGTAGCTGGTATACGATGGTTCTGTTTTGTATCCTGATGTTTAATGTAGTACTTACTTCTTTTCTCAATGTTTAGGTCAGGGATGCACTTATTTTATTAACCTGACTTGTAGTTTTTACCTTATCTTTTTGTAGGCACAATTTTTTGTAAGTCGCTTTGGATAAAAGCGTCTGCTAAATGAATGTAATGTAATGTAATGAGTGAGACATTTAAATTGTGTCCTTAAATAAATCCCCGGGGCCTTGGCCTTATCACACCGGATGACGCTTTTCAATAGCCTACTAGACTACTATTCATTGCTTCAAACATATGGCGCACATATGGCGCCAAAAGCCTAACAATTGGCGCTTAGTCACTATTAAATCTTTCATTTTTTATTTTTAAGTATTCATAGTCTCTGACCAAAATAGGGTTTTAAAGAGAAAAAAAATACTAGCCGTCAGCCGATCACATATTTCCACTTATTTAATGATTAGGCTGCATGATTTACATTTGTAGAAAGATGAGGATCACAGAGGCCGATTATCTTCTGTGAGTGTACAAGATACAACAAGAGAAAGTCTTAATATGCCACTATTCATGAAATCCCCAGCTACTTTTTTTTTAATAACATGTTTAGCACAGGAGTATTGAGGACCCAGGGCTGGGACAAACCCAAAAGGCTGGACAGAGAGGACCTGTAAATTTGGATATACGGAATGTGTGAAGATGGGTCTGTGAATCGGATGTAACTCCGTAGAAGGACAGAGTGCCTTGCAACTGGTTCAAATACACCCCAACTTTATCTGTGTCTGACAAAGGCACCTCTATGTCTTTACTCTCGTTATTGTGCCAAGCTGAGAGTTTGACACGGCCACTATTGTAAATATTGAAAGTCCAAGACTGATCATTGTAACCAAGGAGACAGTTGCGTCCCTCTTGCTTCCTGTTGATGGTTTTGTAGGCCACACCCACATGTGCTCCCCTGCCTTCCCACTTAACCTCCCAGTAATGACGGCCCAAGGGAACTTCTCTACACAAGACTTGAGGACAGGTAATGAATCTTCCAGGGTGAGGACGACAGTATTGTTCTTCATCCACCCATAACGCCATTTTGTCCTCCTCAGACAAAATTAGTTGATCACTTGCTGTGTATGGGTCAAGGCATATCTCACAGGCATCTATGGAGTAATATGGATATTGGGAATAAACCAGTGATATTCACGGTGTTAAAAGTAAAAACTAGTACTGAAATAAGAAAAGAAACATACATTTCTTCTTTCCAGGTTTTAAATAGCACTTATTGTTGTAGTCTGACCTGTAGAGAAAAATATACAAAACAAATCTGTAAACTATTTTAATTTAAATTCACAATCATTAAAAATAATATCTTTATAGAGTAAAACATCTTTTTTAACACACTGTGCTACGGAAATGTTTAGAAGCTTAAAGGTTAATCTGTATAATTGAAAAAAAAAAGGTTAATTCAAACTTAATTTGACTTACTTAATTTGAGTCCGCTGACCACTGGCAAGTATTTTTATTCCTGTGTCTTCTAGGTGATTGTAGCACACATCTAGCAGTTTCATGCACGTGTTTGACCTCAAAGCTTCTGCCAAAGAATCACAGCTATCCACAGTGAGAAGACAGCCTGTAAGTCTGCAAAAGGAAGTTGATTAGAATACGCAAAGAAAAACACGCTCATTAAGTTAATCAAAAGGACACACATTATAAATCATGTTATTTTGTGAATTGTAATCAAATCAAAGGAACAATCTACAGTTTAAATACAATACCTCAAAATCTGCAGTTTGCAATTTTGGTTTGCCAGTCCTTTGGAAAGTAGCTTAACTCCTTTATCGCCTAAGTCATTGTCACTGAGGTCAAGCTTATTCAGTTGTAAAGAGTTAGAACATAATGCTGCTGACAAAGATGCACAACTTTCCTCTGTCGCACCACAAGATGACAAACTGCACAGAGAAATGTAATGTAGTTTTAGCCCAATGTTATTTTCCTATAATATAAAATAATAAACTGATCAAATAAATAACATAACTTTCTGTCTTTACCTCAAAGACTCCAATCTTGACAGCATTGTCAAGAGTTTCACACCAGGGTCCTGCAGATCATTGTCAGCCAAGTCAAGCTCTCTAAGACTTTGGTTACTTCCGAGAGCGTTTACTAGGGCATGACATTCCCTTGCTGTCAGATTACACTGTTTTAGACTTGGGGAGAACAAAAAACATTCAAACATTAATAGACAAAAGAAAATAACAAAGTAAACTAAAAAGTAAAAAGAAAAACAGCTACAGGGTGTGTCTTACCAGAGAATCTTCAGTTTACAGTCAAGACTCTGCAGACCATCATAGAGTGGCCAAATGCTTGAGTGTTGTAGGTCATTATAACTCAGGTCTAGTTCAAGCAGGACTGAGTTTGGTGACTTCAGTGCAGAAGCTATGATTTCATATGAGCCGTCCCCTGAGATGTTGCACCCAGCAAGTCTTCGAGTACAGAATAAAAACAGAAAAATACCCCATATGTAATGTTTTCTAAGATGA
>JAVQIZ010056902.1:0-7500 GCA_036023535.2 Galaxias brevipinnis
CATTCTGGAGGGAAACCACATTTCCACAGTTGGAGGGGTGGGATGGTTTTTTGGCTTGGAGTAAGATACGTGCCTCAGACTCCAGCTTTCTACCACCAGATAGGATGAAAGGCCTTCTCATGACATGGGAGCCTCCGCGTCGCGCTCTCTCTCTCGCTCTCACTCTCTCTCTCTCTCTCTCTCTCTCTCTCTCTCTCTCTCTCTCTCTCGCCCTCTCTTTCTCACTATCTCTACTGGATGGAAAATGTTCTCGTCTTTTGGTGAGGTGGTTTGAACAGGCTTTCCATTAATATACAACAGGCATATGGTACTTGTTATGATTATATCTGTAGCTTCACCTACAGGTCTTTAAGCTTCTCAGTTTCCAGCAAGACTTTTGGAATGCACACTCTAATAACTTGTACTTTGCAAATGAAATAAAAAACATTTGCTTTTGTCATAATTATTTTCCTTATTATTATAATTTTTATAATATTTATTCCTTATTATTTTTAAACTATTTAGTTAATAATGACACCGGGTTGGACCCACTTTAATGACAACCAGATCTTGTAACTAAAACAGCTTCACAAAATCTTCTTCAAGTCATCTTCACCTATTTACTCTCAGGATTCTAAAGTCAAGAATCACCAATTCATGTTTGTTGTCCGTTCTAAGACTAAGGTTAATCAATGAGACAATTTACCATTGGTGCAGACAGCATTCAACCAGAGTATGTTCCTGATAGCTGGAGACATTTTTGCTATGACTCTCATCCTTGGTCTGAGATTATTCCAAGATTAATCTGCCATAGAGTTGACATGAATCAATCAATCAATCTTCCAATTAAATCAGTTTCAAGTGTCAAACTAACAGAGACATGAAGGAAAGCATCTTTCGATAACAACTTTGACAGGATTAGAATGACCTTTGTGTCTGATGGCATCAGTCTGGCTGTTTGAGGTTTGTAATGTGGTGTGTTGTCTTCTCAAAGAGAGAACACACAAAAATGCTTCACAAATTCCCTCTACATTCAACTGGACCTTTGCTTGTTGAACTGGTGATGCCGTATGTCGGTAGATCACCATCCTTGATTGTTATGATAGAATGTGGCTAGTTATTGTATATGGAATCTTGGCATCTGATGTACTGGGGCGTACAGACCCTTATTGCGTATGTGATGCTTGTTCAAGATGGGGAATTTGATTGAGTCATGCACTTGGAATTGTCACATACCTAAATGTCTTCCAAATTAAGTTTAAATTTAAATTAAGCTGAGATGAGGAAAACGACAAGATGATAATGTTTATTCTTAAACACTGACAAAATCGGGGCAGAAAGTTAATTATAGAGTGCATGCCAGAAAAAGCAAGCCTGACTTGTGTAGGCGACAATTAGAGACAATTATTATTGCATGATTCTATTTTTAAGAAAGTGCAAGCACATCTGTGAAGGGGAACATTAAGTATTAAAACATGCACTCATTATTATATAATGTAATTGTGTTCATGAATGTTTTTGTGTTGTAACTTGTTGTAAACTGTACTGCTAACATTTCAGAGACCTATATTCTTAGACTCTTAACTGTCAACACCTGCTGTAGCCTGTGCCCTGATGAGGAGCCTGCACAAATGAATAGTATTTACTGAACAAAACAAAGAGATTACTGTTGGTTTACGCCTGTTCAAATTCAGGGTGTTTTTTTTGTTTTGTTTGAAAAAGGAAATGACATCATTTCTGCCAAGTAGTCATCGCTGCCTTGACAGTCGACTACAGGCAGCACAGGAAGTTGAACTAATTTAATGTCTTCCTCCCCAGGGTTCAGGCTACGAAGGGACATCAAACTCCCAAAAAGATATCACATTACGTCGGCCATAAACAGTGTTTAGGCTTCGTAAAGTATTTGTGTACCAGGGGTCTTAAGTGTTTACCTCATTCCTCTCCCTGTCTTTAATTAGCTCTGGAAACTAAGCGTGACAGTTAGACTACATACAGAAATGCGAAACCGTCTGATAAACAGTGGTCTTTGAAATGCAATTACATGTAGGGAAAGCCAGGACAATCACTGCAGAGCCTTCATTCAGGCAGCAAAGATTCTGTCTGCTCCTCAGTGGATGACTCAGATGATTATGTTACATTCAGCAGGAAATCAGTCACAGTGGGATCCGATGTGAAGAAATGAACTTCAGATGAGGGTGGACGAGATTTCTTTCTCAACTGTCAATCATCGTGATCTTACAAAAACATGGTCTACCACCATGCCAGTCATCATATTTCATATCAACACATGGGGATAATGATTCTCATATATGAAAACAGGAGTGTCAAATTATAATTTTGAATATTCTTAAAATATGCTCGTAATAGTTCGTAATTGGTATTTTTATGTACAATACAAAACAGTGTTTTCTTCCTCTGTGCAGGTCTGCACCTGTTTTGTGTGACCAATGCCTCAGAGTAGACACAAGCCTACTGTTTGTGCTGAATGTTAATGATGGTGTTAGTTTAGCAGGCACTTTTATTTTAGCTTTTTGCATTGTTACTTTTTCTTACATTTTGAATGGCACAACCTTAATTGAATTGCAGATTATAATGTGTTCCGTTTAATGAATAATAATACATATTTTTCGTGTTACTTTTATTTTGGGGAGAAATGCGTTGACGATATAATGTTGTACACACACAAAAACCTACTCTTTCAACAGTATTATTTTTGCCTTGACGTGTTGATTCTCTGCTGAGATCGGACAATCTTTTGCATCTGCTTTTTCTTTGCGGTTTCTTTCCCAGTGTGGCCCTTATTGCTTACATTGGATAATACCATCGCCTCCCCGGATGTCTTTCATCCATAATTCCTATTGTGCACTCATGTCACCGGATCTGTTTTTGCCAGCACGGTCGCGGGGTGTGTACTGCCACCTTTGGGACTGCTGTGGTTTTAATGACTTGCATTTAATCCCAGGTTTCTGGGCCAGCAAAAAAAAAGATGAACAGGATAGGTTGACATGAACATATTATGCCACACTGTGGTTGTCATACGCATTCCATGTTTTCAATGTTTATCTACCGTTGATGGAGGGGAAATGTTAAATCTGAGTTTGATCTAATCATAACATAGGTGTGTCCGATCACATAACAGACACAGTGATTCCTGTATTGTTTTAAAGGAGACCTAGATTTTCAGTTTTGCCATTACAATAATCTGTTGAAAATGTATATAGCTGGAAATAGGGCTGAAGAAGGTTAACAAAATCAATATTGCAATTTCTTTTAACCTACGTGTGGAAACTTGCTGCCTCGGTCATGGCAATTTACAAGGTTTTTATACAGTAGCTCTTAAAAATCGTAAAGGGTAAATCTCTATCAATGTGGCTTTTCCTGTTGTGAATACCATGTCCTAAATCAACAACATAAACAAACACACACATACACAAGCTAAAGCCACTATGTTGCAACAGCGCTGTCAAAACTAGCCCTCCTACGGTTATTGTCCAAAAACCTTTTGAACACAGACAACTTGTCCTGCCTCCCTGTACCTCCCTCTCCTATGGGTCAAAGCCATGGCCATGTGGGTTGTTGTTTTTCTCGTGTCACATCCATGAACAGACTTGCTTTTCTAATGCTAGCAAGCAGATTCCTACCCTGACTGAGTGTTGGATATAATTTTACAAAGGGATGGGGGGGGGGGTCAGCGAACCTCTATATTCTCATTTAGGTAATAAGACCAGACCATGCTAACTAGCATAACTGTAAATATCTGTATACGTGGGCTTTTTGGTGATTTATTGTATCACAGACTTTTCCTTTCAGTAAAGTAGACTATATATAGAAATATATAATAATATATCTAATTATTTTTTAAAGATTGTTTATACTATATATCTTCTAAATGTTTTATAACATTAATATCCACAATAAGTGTTCCAAAAAATCTATAAAATAAAGATTTACCCACTTTTGCAAGGCATCTATTTTTGAATTCTGTACGATTGGTGAGTGAGCCTCAAGCCAGTTATTTTTGGACTTAAGTTTTGTTAAAGTCTTGCCCTATTCTGTGTCACATCGTTGATGCCTAAAACCTGTATACAAAGCAATCCCTGTGTTCTCTACAACATCAAACACTTGATTATGAGACACAGTCCCAGGAACATAATGACGCAGAGACAGGAGAAGTGAAGGGACAGGAGGAGGAGAATGTCCCCCAGCAGGCTGCTGTCCCTGGGCCGAGGCAGAGGGAGGAGAGGGGGTGGAGGAGCCTGGGGCATCTCACAGTAAATCCCTGTCCAGCCCTGATAGCACTGGCAAGTGAACTTGTGCTTCATGTCCAAGATGTCGAAGTTGCTAAGATGGCCGCTCACGTGAAACCGGGGGCCCGCTGCACCGAGGTTGCGGTGGATGTGGAAGAAGCGAGGATTCAGGTGAAGGTGGGCGCCCGAGTCGAGGCTCTTGCGGACACACTTGCCGTTCTTCTTGCAAAGGGCCTTGCTGCATAGCTTAGCAGCAGAGGTGACGTTGATAACGTAATGGCCCAGCGGGCCATCTATGTACTTCTTGACTGCCAGACAGTTTCTCTGGAGAGTTAAGCACACACAAACTGTAGGACACAGTCAAAATAAAATAAAAACACATGGTTTGAAATATGCAAAACGGTTTCTAAGAGATGTCAACCTTTTTCAAATCCCTTGTTTCTCTCTTTCTGACAGTTCGTTTTTGAGAGGAGGGGTAACTGGTTTCGAGTCCCAAGAAGTCAAAGCTCACAATAGATCAATCCACTTGAGTACTACCCTGATTACCTCTCAACCCTATCCGATTGACAGTGTAACCTATACTGTATGGACCTTTGGATTAATGGCTCAATTGGCACTGTAAACAGGATGCAGTGTAGCCCAGAGGACCATTACATGGCCCCTTCTTAACAGAGCACCCAACCTCGGGCAGTTGTAAACAAGGTCTGTTTCAAGAGCCTTGAATTAAAAGGTAAGAGATTACCACGGAGCAGGGATGGGCTATTTTGGGAGATCTTGGAACTACAGGAAGTTGCTTTTAGAGGAATATGATTTCTCTAAACACAATTTTGTGTAAGTCATGTCCAAACTATTTACAGAAAATCTACTGCTTACTACATTACAACTTTTCCATTGGGACAGGACCAGTTCATTACCTGGGATCGGGCGTACTCCGATGATCCCCAAAGAACCACTCCTGAAGCCCCTAAGGCCGCACTTTCCCCGATAGTGTGGATCAGATCACTCTAGTGGAGAAACCAAAGGAAACACATCACAGTTACACTAAAAGCACTCACTGGTATGCCATGACCTTATCTTGGCCCACTTACTGTCTAACCTCTCCCCCTCAAATTAGTGGTCCTGGGTTATAAATCTGTGAAGGATCAGCTTGGGCGTGCTACCTTAGGGTATTACATTCATTCCCCGTTGGCAGGCTACAGGTTTTTGGATAATGATTAATGGCCCTGCTTGGAGCTATGTATCCTCCCCGCTCTACTGGACCAGAAGATAAGACGTTCAATCTGTGTGTCAGGTTAATGCAGTTTCTCTCCTTCAAAACCATCAACAGACGTAGTATATTACATTTATAATGAACTATGTGATCCTTTTGGAAGAGAAGTTAGATAGACAGACCATAACAAGAGAATCAGTCCTATGTTCTCCTGACCCATATCAGTTTTTCAAGACTTACTTCTGACAAGACAACAAAGGTATACGCATAGAAAGGTCTGGAGTAGACAAACACGGGCAGCGTGTAGTCGAGCCGAGTGATGGAGGCTATCCTCATGGCCTCTTTGACGCGGTAGTGGACAAACTTCACCGTGTTGGCGGAGGACTTGAGCTCGTGGTCCAGGTAGATGGAGGGGTAGAGGGCGGTGCTCTCCCTCCAGAGCCACATCAGGTGGTCGTTGCGAACATGCTCCACGTTGGGGCACTCGCCAGTGTAGCGCTCCGGATGCTGCTTGTAGCCATAGTTGTAGCAGTCCGGGAAGAGGTAGAACCCCCACAGGCCGTCTGGTCGTCGACCCTCGGCCAACAGCAAGGTGGAGTTCATGAACGTCTGCCCGGCCCTCTCGAACGCCTCCTTCGCCTCGTTCTCCACCTTACTATCCGGCCAACTTGGGTGAAGTTTCCGGATCTGCTCCTTGGACTTGTTGCGGTAAATGTCCTTGGAGCCCCAGTTGCGTACCCACTGGGGCCTCCAGTTCTCCCAGTCGATGACGCCCAGGCCTCGGAAGTCTTTGTGGGGGATGAGCTTGTCGATGTCGGCGCGCGCTTTGCTCAGATGCTTGGACAGGCTCTGGTTCTGTGGCAGGCCGCCGTTGATCGGCAGCCCCGCACTGGAGTAGAATGGGTAGTGACCGAGGTGACTGTGGTAGAAAATGGTGACATTGGGTCCACTGAGGGTCTCGTTGAGGTTGGCCACGATGTCAAAGACACTGAGGTCTAGGTCCACCTTGAAGCGAAGGCGGCAGGACTCGGTAGGGGCGTTCCAGACCACAACAAACGGCCGATGGGGGATCAACGGGGCCCGGGCCTGCTTCACGTTCTCGCCCTGAGCCCTGACCCTGACTCCAGCCCCGACCCACAGAGCCACCACCAGGAGAGCCAGCCCAATCAGCGCCATTGGGCCCAGTCCACATGGATCAATGAGTCGCCCTGAAACAAAGCAGAGATGAGAACAGTCTTTGATGAGAGAGCATGCACATCATGGGCTTCGATGAACACAGATCATTAGTGGAGCTGGAGAATGGGCTACGGATGAAGGGTCAGTGAGCTGAGCTGCTCTAGATTCAGCGCGCAGCACAATGCTCCTCTCATGCTCAGAGAAAGGTGCGATTTGACCGGATGGGCTCTGTCAGGTCAGTTTGGCTAGTATGTCATACGAATGCATGAGTACGCCTGCAACGAGCCACTGAAACGTGCATTGTAATGCAGTGATTATGAGGGGATATTTACATATGAGTCGGCCTTTGACAAACAACCCTTATATAAATACACCTGCTTGCACAAACACACATAATCCCAAACACCTAGAGTTAAAATGATCTGTCAAACCATACTTTCAGGCTGCTTGTTTAATAAGCCCTTCACATACACTTCCCTTGGCAAGTTTCTACATGCTGAAACAGGGCTAATATTTGTATGTTTTCTAAAGCATGAAGAGACACCGTGACCCAGCTGATGGATAGGCTGCATTCTTTGATGTCGTCTCTGAAGAAACCACGAAAACAACCACAAAACAACTGTCATCTTCAACAATAGTTCATAACAGAAGAATGGGAACTTGGATTAGAATGGATGTTTGACTATAGTAGAACAAATAGAATTATTGATTTAAAAAGTACATGTTTAATGTCACTGGACATTTTGTGATTGGCAAGTCTAAGGGGCACTAGTTTCAAATGTATTGGCCTTGTCTATGTGCCTGGCTGGCAGTAGACATTCAACAGAACAGTCTGGTTGGCTAATAGTATTCCCAGTCCAGGACAAACCGTTAAGTCTCCCTTTTTTC
>JAVQIZ010056902.1:10000-11063 GCA_036023535.2 Galaxias brevipinnis
GAACAGTTGGACCAGCAAAAGGCCGTAACACATGAAACAATTACAAATGTGAAGGTTGTTTAACCATTGTAAATTATATGAACCAATTATCAATCAGTAAGTCAGTGATTATCGGTGATGAAGTGTCATGATGAGCAGGAAAGAATATAGAGGACTCTATTCCTCGTTTATGATGACAATGTAGGTAAGTAAAAAAGAGCAGACTCAGAGCACTATAAAAGAAAAGCTGTTGCACCTTTTCTCATGTGTCTTGATTTCAGCAGCTGTGAAAACACTTTCTACCTTGCTTAGTTTTGGTAAATGAGCACGGCTGTACCCGTCCCACAGAAATGTTCAGAGCCATCACTCCACACAGCCAGGCAGGGTCAAACATGGGAAATACACACCGCGGAGACAGAAAACAGACACATTCGGAAATCACACCTATAGTTGTCCCGCAGTTACACCCTGAGCTATGTTGTTCATATACACATGCCATCAAGGCACATTCCTCAGGTTTTATTATTTCCTGTAAAAAAAGCTGAACTGTGTCTGCAGGCGCAACTTCGTATTAACATTCTTGTACAGCAGATCTCCAATAAAGTATGGGCTGACTTGGCATTTCTGCCCTCCCACTATCTGATAGTGTACTTCATAAGAGGAGGTGTCACAGAAGGGAAGGAATGTGCTCCCCCTCAGCTGGTACTTACAGTAGGTTGTGTTGACATTGAAAACTTGCACAGACGATGGGCATGAAAAACATGGATAATGCAACGATGCTCATGAGGTTAGGGCGCTCGTCAGTGAGATTAAACATGTTTAAGTTTCACAAGAGGTTCCGTCAGTTGACTTCAAGATAAATGTAAATGTTTTTACCAATGTACGGAAAAGGAGAGGAACCGGTCCTCAGTGCTGAGAGAACCGATCCATACATTTATGGGACTATGGAGTAAGCAGCACTGTTAAATTAAAGGGGCCCTATTATGCAAATTTTCAGGTTCATACCTTTATTCAGGAGTGTCACTAGAATAGGTTAACGCGTTTTAATGTTCAATAAACAATTTATTTTGTCCAAACTGCCTGG
>JAVQIZ010056908.1:0-11309 GCA_036023535.2 Galaxias brevipinnis
GAGGAAGGGGGGGGGGGGAGCAAACGACTGTGTGTGATTGTAGTTTGGAGGGAGACGGGTGGGTAGAGGAGCGGGGGCTGGTAGGGAAGAGTGGAGGCGGAGGGGGGTGGGTGTGGTGGTGGTGGTGGTGGTATCAGGGCAGAAAAATTCCTTGCTGAAACACCTCGGCGCTTCCTCCACGACAGTTAACACCCCTCCGCGCCCTCCCTCTTCCAGTCTCACCCCAACCCTCTTTCCCATCCCCCACCCGCCTCTCGTTCCCTCGTTCCCTCTCTGTCTCTCCTCTCGTCCTCTGCCCCTTCCCCTCCCAGGCCCACGTGATGGATGGCTGGGACTGCCCACCCATAAGCCTTTGTGTTTGGTCATGTGACCCGGCTGCCTTGGCAGAGCCGTGCCCCCTGATGCAGAACTGAATGGCAAGGGGGGCAGGGGGGTTTGGAGGGGAGCAGCGCGGCCCAAACCAAGGGCAGCTTGTCTCTCTCAGGGGGCGTCGGGCTGAGGGGGTGGGGGTTGGGGGGGGGCATCACGTTCCCTGCACAGTGGCAGGCTCTCCATTTGCCAGTTAACCCCTCGGTCGCTGGTCTGAAGAGAGGGGTAGGTTATATCCTTGTGATGCCTGAAAGGCAGGGTGTTTTGTAACTAACGAACTGATGGAAACGGGTCAGTCCGTCATTCTAGTCAGGCCATCTACAGTCCACAAAATGAAAATGAAAATGAAAATTGTGTTGTCCTTTGTGGCGTTTGCACAAGACCCCTCCAGATATCGCTGCGTGCAAAGATGTCTGCTGTCCTGGCCACTATCTCAGGACTTACCTCAACACACAGGCCTTGGATCAGTTAATGTCCCTTTAAATGCTCTGGGCGGGGAAGCTGCAAACTGTTCGACCCCCCCCCCCACACACACACACACACACCCCACCCACCCCCGCTCCCTCCTCTTTCCCGAACATTCGATAGAAAAGGAGCTGCCGTTACTCCTGGAGCCCAGCACAGAAGGTGTTAACAGGGCTGCGTCGTAATCTACCGGGACC
Source organism: Galaxias brevipinnis (assembly GCA_036023535.2). Taxonomy (NCBI): domain Eukaryota; kingdom Metazoa; phylum Chordata; class Actinopteri; order Galaxiiformes; family Galaxiidae; genus Galaxias; species Galaxias brevipinnis. The sequence goes on from JAVQIZ010056908.1 coordinate 1,032, forward strand.
TTTTCTGGCGAGGCGAGTCCGTGCAGGAGTCGCAAACGCTGGCCGCGGAGCCTGTGTATGGAAAAGTGGACTGGGATTAGGGTAAGATGGTGCTGACCTATATGGCTCACCTGACAAAGGTAGCAGCGGGGGTGTTTGGGATCGTACTGAGGCCAGGCGACTTTGTCCTCAGGCGCAGGTCTCACCGGCTGGTCAGGACGTTTAGTTCCATGCAGCTCGCTGCTCAGACAGACCGACACCGCCAATATCGCCCATCAAGGCCATAGGTCATCACGAGCCCTGGTTGTGTATAGGAGTACACTCATGGTTCACGGTTCCCACCCAAATTTGCGCGGCCTTTTTTTAATGGCTGGCGGTGCGGGGGTAGAGTGGGGGTCTTGGAGTGGTGGTGGGAGCAGGGTTTCAGGCTTTCATGGCGGCCCGAGATGAGGGCTGTGCGAAGGCTGGAGCGTGGGCTGCCGGACCGTGGCCCAGGCTGTCAGGCCCACGCGGCGTTGCGAGCGGAGAATAATTGCCCTCGAGCTGTCCTCCAGTGCTGCACCACCACCTCGGCCCGAGACAGAGAGGGAGAGAAAGGAGGGAGGGATCCCGCACACACACACACACACACACACACACACACACACACACACGCACCTCACAGGAAGCAACGCCATTTTGTGTGGGAAGAGGGGAGCGGAACGCTGGAGTAGTTTGAGCAATATTTTCGGATGAACAGGGAATAAAGTCCTTTGTGTGCACACAGTTTTTCGGTGGGTGTAAACATTTTAAATATCAGCTTTATAATCTGCAAATTGTTAGGCAACAATTTATTAAGGGCTTCAGTTTTGCACCCAGCTTCGCAAGCCTTTCAAACCATTTGGAACCACGGAGGGCATTTTAAAAATGGACAGAGCGTGCTCCCTCGCTGGGTGTGTTTTGAGGCAGGGGAAGTGCGAGAGGGACGGAGTGGTGTGGGGGAGGGGAGAGAAAAGAGGGTGGACAGGAGCCCTCCCGAGAAGCCCGTTGTGAGGGAGCAGGGAGAGAGACACTGCTGGCTTGGTTGGGCACAGCCCCATAAAAAGCTGATAGGCTTCACTTTCACAGCATGTCTCTTTGACAGACTTCATTGACAAACTGCCACCGATACAGAGGTGAATGGAAGCGTTTATAGTTTTTACAACGCTCGCATTACATTTTTATGCCTCCACTCTGAATCTCTTTGTCTTTGCTCCCGGCTTGAAATTCCCCCTGTAATCCACGGGCCGGCCAACTTTTTCTGGCATACCGAACTCCGCGGTGTGATGATTTGATTGATCACGATGTTTGAAAAGGCCTTCTCTCTCTCTCTCTTTCCCTCCTGCAGATTCCATTCTGAGCCTGCCTGGCCTATCAGCAGGCCCATGGTCATGCCCCCACAAGCCTCCTCCCCCCCTGGCTGGTCCATAGCTAACTAGGAGCAGCCCGACCAGCTCAGCCCGAGTCACAGCCCAGCCAGCCAAGCCCCACCCTGCAGCCCAGCCATGGCCAGCAAGAGGAAGTCCACCACCCCCTGCATGATCCCCAGCAAGTCCACATGCCTGCGCGAGGAGCTGGAGCAAGAGGCCCCGTCCCTCCCCCGCCCCCCCAGGAACTCTTCTGTCGGCAGACTGAGCCCCCGAGACCTGGTAGATTCCTCCCGGCCAGAGGGGGGCGACGCCTCCAAAGACGGATGTGGCACCTACACGTGCCGACCGTGCAACTTCGAGACCCACGACCTCAACCTGTTCCTGGACCACGTGTACAGCGGCCACCCGGAGTTCCGCGCGGACCCCAGCTTCCTCTGCGTCGACTGCGGAGTGTCGGCGGCTAAGTTCGAGGGCCTGGCCCTGCACAACGCCCGGGTGCACCCCAGCACGGTCACCACCACCCTGCAGCTGCGGAGGAGGGAGCGGAGGGTGACGGTGGAGCAGAGCCTGGTGCTGGGCCCGGAGCCGGGGCGAGACGCCGAGATCTCCATCACCAAAACGCCCATCATGCGGATGCTGAAGGGCAAGTCGGAGTCCAAGAGAATCGTGGTCTCCCACTCGGGCTCCGACGAGCCCCTCGCGGATCCCCACGCCGGGACCACGTCCCGAGAGCTGGAGCGGAAGGACACCCCCACCGTGACGGTCACCCACGTCCCCACCATCGTGCACAACGGAGGGGCCACCAAGGTGACGTTGCCCTCGGCTATCCAGATAGTCAACGGCTCCGGAGCCCTGCCAATGCTCAAGACTGCCATGACACAGGTTGGTGGTGTTGGCAAGCTTTTTTTGAGATTGATCGAATGCTTTATATAAGTTTATGATGCCAAGAATGGTTATGAATTTATGTAAGTAGTCAAGTCAAATGCATTTTGTTCCGTCAAGGTGGTGTCGGTGGTGCAGAACAGAAATGTCCACCAGTCTACTCCTATCACAGTCTCCTCTGCTTCCACTTCATCATCTGCCTCCTCCAAAAATCTTCCCAAGGTTGGTTTCTATTTAACTAAAATGGGCTTCTAGAAAATGCGCTTAGTTACTATTATTATCAAAATGGCAAAATTACCCTCTCCTCACAATGCATTATAATTTTTTTTGTGGGTGCTGAAACTCACGAGAGCCAGTCTTTTCAACAACTGTGCCACTTTGTGAGGCTTTCGACTTAGATCGACTGTGTCAAATCAGTAGAAACCCTGGCTTTGGAACAGGCTATTCCTGGGGCCATAACACGAATATCCTCCCTGAAAGGTCATTTGGACTGTTCCCTAGTGTAATCTCCTCTCTCTCTTCCTCTCTTTCTCTCTTCCTCCCTCTCTCCCCCCGTGGCCAGGTGATGATTCCTCTGAGCAGCATTCCCACCTACAGCGCGTCCATGGACTCCTCGTCCTTCCTGAAGACCTCCTTCAGCAAGTTTCCCTACCCCACCAAGGCTGAGCTCTGCTACCTGACGGTGGTCACCAAGTTCCCCGAGGAGCAGATCAAGATCTGGTTCACCGCCCAGCGGCTCAAGCAGGGTATCAGCTGGTCCCCCGAGGAGATCGAGGACGCCCGGAGGAAGATGTTCAACACCATCATCCAGACGGCGCCCCCCAGCTCCCAGCACCAGCGGCAGTCACAGGGCCACCACAGCCCGGCGCAGCACACCATCACAGTGCTGCCCGCCTCGCTGGGGCCCACGGGCATCCCCCACATCCTCCAGGGCTCGCTGATGGGCCAGGGAGGGGTGATCGTCACCCAGCCTATGATGGCCAACGGCATCCAGGTCAGCAGCGCTCCCATGGCCCTGGCCGTCACGCCCAAGCCCCAGGCCGCCGCCCGGCCCATGATGCAGGCCAGGCCCGCCGCCGCCCTGGTGGCGGACAAGGGGATAAGCATGGTGCTGGGGACGGTGGGCAGCAGCAGCGGTGGGATCAACGTCCTTAGCAGCAGCAGCAGCAGCGGTGGGAAAAGCACCAGCAGTGTCCTTACGAGTAGCAGTAACAGCAGCGGCAGGCTCAGTGGCCACGCAACGGTTATCAATCTCAGTCTGGGCAGCAGCGGCTACGGCAGTGCCAACGGCAAAGTCATCAGCGTCAACGGCAAACCCGCTAACGCAAACGCTAATGTCAATGGCAAAAGCACAAGTAATGCTACCAGCGTAGCATTTAGCCTGGCTAAAAGTGGTTGCGAGGGTAAGAACAGTGGCAGCCCCAAGCCCAGCAACACAAGTAGCCCGGCTAAAAGTACCAGCGAGAGCAAGGTGAGCGCGGACATTAAAAGCAACCCAGACAGCAAAACTAGCATTAAAAGCGCCAGCAACGGACAAAAGACGGGCAAAGACTTAAACCTTAGTGGCAATAGCGGTAGCACGAGCTCAACGGGCGCAACCAGCGCCATATTGGGCACAGCGGTGCCTCCCGTCGCCACCACCACCGCCACCGTCACCCCCAGCAACTCCCCCGCCCTTAAAACGGAGGTTACCTCTTCCCCCGCCGCAAAGTCCCCTTCTGCCTCGCCCAACGCCGCCAGCATCACGCCGGGCTCCCGGGCGCTTCCCAACACGTTCCTGGACCCCAGCTTCTACAAGAGCAAGAAGTCCCAGGAGCAGCTGAGCGCCCTGAAGGACAGCTTCCTGGTCAACCAGTTTCCCAACCAGGAGGAGGTGGACCGCCTCATCTCCATGACGGGGCTGACGGTGCGCGAGGTGCGCAAGTGGTTCAGCGACCGCCGCTACCACTTCCGCAACCTGAAGGGCTCACGGTCAGGCACGGGCGGCGGCGGCGCCGGGGGCGGGGGCAAGTCCGGCTCCGGAGCGGCCTCCGGCAGTGGCGCCGCGGGCAGCGGCCCCTCCACGGACATTTCGGACGGCAGCGCCGCGCCGGCGGAGAGCCCCCGAACGCCGCAGCAGGGCGCCGCCCCCCTCAGCCCCCTTCCCTCGCAGACCCCCACCTCCCCCACCACGCCGTCCCGCCGAGCGCCCAGGCCCCCTTCCCCGGACTTCACAGCCATCCGCTACAAGGAGAGGGACCCTCAACAGGTGAGCTAGTGACGTGGCGCTACATTCAGAATTATCTCTGCGCCTAAAATGACGTTGCAATGATGTGGAATGGCCTGTGTGTCAAATCCTCGTTTGTTATCATGTTGCACACCCTTGTTGTCTGTTTTGACAAGACTTAAACGTTATGCTGTTCCCTACCAGGTGAAGGCGCTGGAGTCCAGCTTTGCACTCGACCCCGACCCCCCCGGAGAAGAAGTAGACCGCCTGCGGGGCGAGACCAAGATGACGCGGCGCGAGATCCACGGCTGGTTCGCTGAGAGGAGGAAGAGGCTAGCCGCTGAGAAGAAGAGAGAGGACGCGGAGCGGGCGGAGCGAGGGCCGGAGCGAGAGGAGGAGCCGGCGGCAGGGGGACCCGAGGGCAAGGGAGGTGACGGGCCGAAAAAGGAGGAGGAGGGCGAGGAAGGCAAGGAGGAGAGGCAGAGAGAGGAGGGCGAACTCAAGGTCAACCCCATCAAGATCAACCTGAAGATGTTGAAGGTCACGGAGGCCAACGGGAAGCCGGAGAGCGAGGGCTCCGACAGCCCCGCCATGCCCCCTCCGTCCGGCACGACGCCTTCCCCAGTCCCGGCCCAGTCCCCCAAGCCAGCGCTTGCACCGTCCCCCAAACCCTCCCCCATCCGGGGCAAGAAGACGGCGGAGCAGCTCCACCTGCTCAAGCAGGTGTACGCCCGGACCCAGTGGCCCAGCGCCCCCCAGTACGATGACCTGATCTCGGGCACGGGGTTGCCCAGGCCGGAGGTGGTGCGATGGTTCGGGGACTGCCGCTATGTTCAGAAGAACGGCATGCTGAAGTGGCTGGAAGCCTACCAAAACATGGCCCTGGAGGAGGACCTCCTGAAGGGCGACACGCAGATACTGAGAGCCCACCTGGAGGCCCACGGCAGCCTGGAAGAGGCACAGGTAGGAGTCCTCTAAACATGGAAAAGAAAAGCTGGCAGTTGGTAGCCTTTACTGCTTATCATTAACTTATTAGGTTTAATTGGGCTAACGCGGTTGGTATTGAGGTGACTTGCGTCTAATTTAGCCTTTTGTCTTTTGCCAGGTTTTGGAGCTAGCCCAAGCTAGTGGTCTAACGGAGGAGCTAGTCCGCCGCTGGTTCTCCAACCAGTCCCAGGCAGCGCTGGCTCAGGTAGAGGATAGCGTTGCGACTGCCGAGGCTTCAGGGCCTGAAACACCTCCACCGGGCCCAGAGCCAGACCCAACCACGGTTACATCGGGTCCCACCCTGCCAGAACCAGTAACGGAGAAGACAAAGGAAGAGACGGAGGAGCGGGAGGAGCGGGCGGAGCGGGCGGAGCTCGGCTCTGCAAATGTGGAGGAGAAAGTCGAGAGTGACGCGACTGTGAATCCCGCTCCAGGTATTGTGTTTGCCCTCGCACTTTTCCCAGTGTCCGTGGTAACTGAAAAGTCCCCGAGTGGCAGGGGGGAATTTCGAACTAGCTTTCCATTAGGATCCGTCTTACCCATAGATTGAGTTGGCTTGGGGAAATTCAAATTGTATTGTCGCAGCTCACTGTTGAGCGGCGAGGGAACAAACAAACAAACAAACAAACAAACAAACAAACAAACATAACACTAAGCTTTAAGGCCATTGATTTGTCTGTACGTGTTGTGCAAGCAGTAGTGGCCGTGGCACACACTCCTGGATTTTGTTTCTGCCTATGCATGTTACTGTATCTTGTCCTATTGAAACCTAACGCACACATCCCTACATTGTGATTATTATTGAATTAGGGTGAAATATGTCACGAGTCTTGACAAAACATGTTTGTTTTTTCTGTAAATGCAATGTTTGTCGCTAGGGTGTGCTCATCGTACTGTTTTTTTTTCCTTTTTGTTTTGGCTACAGGAACAGATTAAGGAGAAGACCTTTGATTGTGAAGGGAGCAGAGAGAGACAGACTGGCGACTGGAGGGGTGGGCGGGCGGGCGGGTGGGTGGGTGGGTGGAGGGAGGGAGGGAGGGAGGTTTGGGATAGGCAGGGGAGAGAGAAGGAGTGTCCTGGCCCGGAGGGAGAGGCACAACACAGACAACACAGGTGGTCGTTGCGGGCGGAGTGATTGGGGTGGAGAAGACGGCAGATGTGATTGAAACAGGATCACCAGAAATGGGCCTGTACTCCACCCCAACCCTCCCCCAGGTTCTCTTTCTCTTCCACACTAACAGAAGCACGCACACCCCTGAAAACCATTCACCTCCCTCACACTCACCCCCCCCCCCCCAAGTGAGATGGACACTTCACTCGAGGGACACTAAAGCCCTTACTTCCTTCTCTTGTGCACTGTCTCCCAACATGAGCCGCCATTTTCTCCAGCGAACAATAAGTTCCAGTAGAGACAAAAGCACAGGACTGCAAGAGAAGGGAAGGAGGGAGGGGCTGGGCTAGAGAGTAGGGGGGCTAGATTTTTTTTTTTTCTTCCCTACTGCGCCTATTCCGGCTGCTCACTGTAAGGGGACGGATGAATTTGGAATGAGGCAAACGGAAGACGCTGGGTTGGGACTCGGCGCTCAGCAGATGTGAAAGTGGGATGAGGAAGGGGGGGGCAGGGGGGTTGTAAGCCTGACTGGACAGATATCGACCAAGCCAATTCTCAATTGCGAATCACCGGTGTGTAAAAAGAGAAGGCGCTGAACAGTTTTTAAAACTGGTTTTGTGGGTACGAAGAATAAAAAGAAAACTGCACAGCTGTTTGCCACAGGGTGCTTGCCCACGCCTTAAAAGTTGAGTAAAAGAGCTATCCGATCATGACTAATCGACGTACGTTTCCACCTCAATGATCATGTGAATGCCTTTCAAGTTCATATGGAAAGTTCTGTGCACTTCGGTCCGTTTTTTTTTAATGCATATGTTGGTTGTAATGTAAGTGGTCTCGAATGTTTCATGGACAAAAGTCTGGAATGATGTCATCCAAAGAGGGCAAGCACCCTGTCGTGAGTGTCTCTTTGTTTTTGGTTTCTTTATTTGAAGCACTCGGTTAGAGGTGGACTTTGAGATCATGTATTTTTTAGCATCAAGTGCTTCTGTACGTCATTGACGTGTATGTATTTGTTTTCATAGAACATTCTTTTGTAAAAAAAAAAAAAAAATATCCATGAGTGCAAAAGAAGTATGAACTGTTTTACCAGAATTACAACATATGTATGCTCGTATAATTTTTACGAATGTTATTTGCAGAATAAACACGTAACACAATTGTTCATCACTCAATATCTTACATTTTCTGCAATCCTTCTCAAAAGCAAGACAGAATTATTTCGTAATGTTTGACGCAAGAAACTGACTGGTAGTAGTTGAATAAGTACTTTTATTTAATTCTCAGGCTTGAATATGTTTCATAGGAAAGGCAAAATTAAAATGAATACTTTTCTCCATAGCTTAGGCACGTTACAGAAAGGCTTTGTTTGTAAAATGAGACCATCAGTAACAAAATCAAAACATGATACAAAAAGAAAACGTATAAACAAGGAAACAAACCGACAGGACCCCGTTTGAGGCTCAGTGGAGAATGTGGTTACAGCGTGTAATAGAACTCACTGACAGAGAGGCACGTGTACTATAGCAGACAGGCCGGCAGCACGAGCTGCACAGCATCAGAGTGGGACGACTCTCCAGACCAACTGCTTTACAGGTCTGCCGGTAGGAGTGTAGGAGTAAATGAGCTTCAGCACCCGAATATCATATTGAATCCTTGCAAATATTTCCTGCAGGACCATATCAAAGTGCAGTATCCAGTCCTAGCCTTATTTGAATGAATATGGCTTTGGAGTGCCCCCTTCAGAGTGTGTAGGGCAAAACAATCACAGAACATAGTTTACAATATGTGGTCAATGTCTAATTTCAGAGAACCCATTATATAGATAGAACAGTTTGTTACATCAACACCAGCATCAGAGTCTGATATGCTGAAATAAGATGAGTACAATTTGCTTTGTTTTTGTTCACACAAATACTAGCGATTGTACAGTTTCCAGGACCTTAAACAGATTCCTATTGAATTCAAGAGACATTTCTTAAATTGAGACAAACTTCAGAAGCGGCCAAAACAAAGACTTCCGTTAAAAAGAACGACCGATATTACATCATAGTAAAAAGCTCTCAGGACTAAAGCTGTACATTCAGTTTAAAATCTTCCAGTTATTTACACTCGTCAACGTTACTTTGCAAAACTGTTTCCCAGTCAATGAAATTAACCAAGAATATGCCAACAGTTCATAGCTTACATTTACGCATATGCCATAATAAAACATTTCCAACTGACTTTAGAAGCAATGAAGAGTGGATTTTGTAGTTTGTGACTAATAACTACACACATTGTCAAATTTGGTCCTCTCAGGTTAACCATCATTTGGAAAATCTAAAACTATCTGAGGACAACCATGTCAGTCCCCTGACTGAAGAGACATAAGACTTCAACAGGTGAAAAGAAAAAAAAAAGATAAAAACATCCAAGGCTTTTGATGGGAAACAGACCACAAAGCCACAGTTCCGAAGAGAGTCCCTTGCTAGAAAACATACATACAGTAAACACGATAGCAAGCGTGATAGTGGCTATCATATGGCTTAGGCTCTGGTAGGGACTAAAGAACAGTGACTGGGGATGCCTTGGTTCACCTGAAGACTTATCACCATGAAGTAGGCGAAATCTAACAAAGCAAGGACAATGGGAGAACCTTAAGTCATTCGATCACCTAGCATTTTCAATGGAGGTATAAGAAAAAGTCTCGGCGAATCCTTGAAAGAATAGCTCTCTGCTAGTTTGTAAACAAAAATAAAAAGTACATAATGGCGTGTTGAATCTCAATTACGATGGAAAAACAAAAGGTGTAGGGAGGATGTAAAACTTGTCCATTTCCTATAAACGCTGCTTCTCCAAGGACAGAACTCTTTACTAATGTCTTGTTACATCAACATAGTAAGGGCAGAAATGACAAGTGTATGTTTGAGAGTCACATTTTGTTAGGAGCACCTGCTTTTACGTCACAAGGCAGGAAACGGAATGGCGTGCAGTTTTCGGAATGCAAGTCGGCAAAAGTTACACAATTAAAAGGTTGGCTACGAGTTGTGGCAATTATGGGTGAGTGTGCGTAGCCTACAATGCTGCCTGTTCTCTCACTGTCCTGCTCTCTGCAACTGCTTACAAAACGAACAGGCAGTGATTTCTTCCTAAAAAAACAAAACAATTTCCCACCATAACAGAATCCAAGGGGGCGAGAGAGTGTGAGTGATAGACCAAAGGCTTGAGTTCCTACACAGAACGTGCCGGAGAGACATTAAAATAGCCATAGAGCCCTCGTGTTTTACACATATACATTAAAAAAACAATAACAAAAGATCAAGGTCACATTATGAATGATTAAAAGTTTAAATAATAATTAAAAACATGGAGACAGAAGCTCTTTGAGAGCAGGTCGGTCACTGCCGTTTCCTGTCCAACAGCACAGCAGGAATAAATATATATATATACTCATATACTGTACGCCGTAGAGAGGAGAAAAATAAATGCAATACCTAACCTGGAAACAGTTTCAAACTGACACTGTTTAAAGCACCCCTCCACCACTTTTAGTCCTCCTAACAAATACAATGTGGAGCTCGTCTCCAACACAACAATCCCATCTCCGAGAGGAATATGCCGAGCCCAAGTCCGGCGTTGTTTTCTTTCGTTCCTCCATCCTGTCCGCTGCCGACAGCTTCCCCTTTGTGCCCCCCCGCCCCCTCTCATAGCAAGTCGCTTCTTTTCTTCTGGCGGGAGGTCTAGGG